>JAXGGA010008044.1:0-59094 GCA_038373865.1 Uloborus plumipes
ATAAACTGTTATAAATTAAGAAATTCAGAAAATACCAAAACCTTTGATTTGTCTCTTAAAAGCATTTTTTTAGGAGTTACTGTGTTTGTATGTAAAGGTACTCAAAAAGAACTTCAGTGTCTCAAAACATCAATGTATTTTGTCTAATGCATGAATACCATCAATATTTTGAATCATTGATGTTTTTTCATCCTTCTCATACCTCTAGCTTGCACATAATCTTTTATAATTTAAATTTTTAAGCATGATTAATTCATTTTGTTTTTGATATATTTAATTGTTTTTTTTGTGTAGGGGTGTGGGGGGGGGGTTGATGAGTCTGTGATAGATCCAATATCAGTTGACATATATGTGACACATAAGAATATTTGTGTGGCTTTCATAACGTGAAATAATTTTTTTTTTTCCAGATTCTGTTCTTTTGCTTACCGTCATCATCTCATTCATCATGTGCATTTTGCATCAGAATAGCTACAGTAGTTATGTTGACTCCATTGCTAATGTACTGTGTTTATCACGTTGTTCTTGAGCATGGCATCACAAGCATAGTTGTATTGAGCTATCCGTAAGTGAATGAAAGATTTTTTACACTAATAGCTTAGTATTTATTTGCAAAAACATATGCTGTCGGCCCCGCTTAATCGGGTGACGGATAAACGAGCACCTTGCTTGTATGAATAAAATATCATGGAACCAACTATTTCCTATGCCATAGACGCAATGTTGAAAATTCCCGCTTAAACAAATACCCCTCTTGATCGGATATTTCTTGGCACCAACAGTATTCTTTTAAGCAAGGCTGATGGTATATATATATATATATATATATGTGTGCGTATATATATATATACACACACACACACAGTGTTACGGATAAAGTAATAAAAGATGGGTAAAAGCCTATCTTTTACAGGTTGAATCAGGGATTAGCAAGACTTGAGTGCAAAAACCAAAAAAGTTCCTAATGCTTCCGTCTTTAACTGGATTAAAACTGGGTCTAACCAATCCTAATTGTTTTAGCATGAAGTTAAATTATATATTTTTATGAAGTAATATACTATAAGCTAAAAGCTCCCCTGCCTCCTTAAAAATAATTCGAAATGATGGTTCTGCCTGACATAGATTTATTCCAAATTGCTTTAGGATACTATAGTATAAACATATAACAAAGTGGTATCGCATTATGAAAAAAAAATCACATTTGAAAATGCATGAATTGAGTTCGATTTTATACTAATATCTCACGTATTAGTGATCAATATTGTAAGTATATTGACGTTGAAACTTTCATTTTATACTCGTTCCAATGTTTGTTTTAATTTCCTTACTTAATTACTACCATTATTATTTTCATTTTAATTCACCTCTATTTCTATTTCTAGAACAGCTGTGTATTTGGTTGCATTTGGGCCAACTATCTACAAGTTTTTAGAACTGAAGTCACCCACAAATGAACGTAATACTGGTGCCAGAAGCAAGAACCCATCAAATGGTAAAAATATCACAGCCATTGCACATGTCTGCTCAATGTCTGCAGAAACCATCAGGGATGAGGTTGAGTTTTTTAAAAATGACTTCAATGCAAGATTGAAACAAGTTATATTTAATTCTTTACTTGTAGTCTATCATACGGCTTTTCTACCTTGCTACTTTGTTCAGGTAAATATTTGAAGCATTTATGTGTATATGTGTGAGTGTGTGTACAGTTGGTAATTTTACACAGCCAGTAACAAAATTCTGATTATACATGTGCTGTTTAGTTGAAGTTCTATAATATCCTCATTTTTTGCTAGTTAAATATCTATATTTTCTGTAAAACTTTGGATAAACATTTCGTTGAAGTCTGAGTGAAAACTTAAAATTTTCACAAACTTTTTATCGTTCTCGTTTAAAACAAGCACACTAAATCTGTGTATTCGCACATGAACTAGATTTTAACCTGTTTCAAAAATAAAGTAATATCTTTGTATTCTTATTCTAAAGCCTTGAAGTTGCCCATTTATGAGCTGTAAAAATTCACTAGTCACAAGTGGGCAACTGCAAAGGTTTAAGTTGAAGGTTGAAGTTCTTGAGCAAAAAAGTTCAAATGAGAAATAGGATTTTAACAAAATACTAAAATCTATTAGGATTATGAATATGAATTGGCATACTTTTATAAATATCTCAATGCGTTTCGTATTGGTTTGTAGTTTAAGTTTTAAAATTTAAATGTAACATCTTTGAAGAATTATTCATGCACGACCAAAACTTTTGAAATTTGAACTGAAAAATTCATTAACAACTTGATTTACCATTGAGCAGACAAAAATTTTATTCAAATTTTATTTTTATAAGACAGAAGTAGCATAATTTAATGTTTCCTTCGTCAATATTTTATGTAATCTTCTCAAATTATTTGAAACTAACGGATCAATTCAGATTTGATTGATCTAATGTTGTAATTCTGCTCATGATTTTTTTCTTAAAAATTTCTCCCTCCTTCCCCCTTTAAAAAAATAATAATACCATTTAGTGACCTTTTTTAAGAAAGAAGCTAAAACATCTTGTAAAATTTAGAATCTTAGATTTTCATTTTGAATTTTGCAAAAAAAAAAAAAAAACTATAGTGGTAATACATTTTAACCTTTTAGATCCGGGCTGTTCATATAGAAATTTTTCTTTTGACAAAGGTAGTACAACAGTTGAACCACAGGTTTCTTTTCTACTGAAAAGAGAAGGTATAAACTGTCGAACCACATGTATGAAACCTTGAAAAAAATCCTGGCTCCAAAGGGTTCGAGTGAAAATTTCAACCGTGTCCTCTAAAGAAAAAAGACTTGTAGTACAACATGTGTACTGCCCGGTTCCTAAAGGTTAAGAATGAAAATCAACTGCAAATTAGGCGAGAATTTTATTTTCTTGATTTAAAATTGAGCATAAATGGCTATGGGTGTTTAATTTCAATTTGATGAGCTAATTATTCATTTAATAAATGAAACCCATACTTTTTTTGGACCCTGCTCCATATAGGTCAACACTCGCGGTCGCCAGTCGCCAAATGCGATCAATTTTCACGATTTGGCGATCATTTTCACTGAGGTCGGCAACGTGGCTACCATTCAAAAATGCTACACCCCTTTCCCGCCTTTAACCTTGACATGTGACCTTTTCCCAAATCCTCTTGTCCACTAAACATTCGGCAGTCGGATCGCCGGGGGCGTAGAAGGGGGGTGGTATTATACTCTCATCCACTTAAAATTCGGATGTGAGATCGCCAGGGACGAAGGTATTGTCCTCTTGTCCACTAAAAGTTCGGCAATAAATTGGGGAGGAAGAGGGAGGGGAGGTATTGTTAACGATACCACTTGCGCAACGTTACAAAAAAACTGAAGTGAAAATCGCGGCAGCAAATTTGTTTCAAAATTTGCAATTTCGATAACTCCGCTGTACTAAACACGCGATCCTAAAAACAGAAAAATCTCTTGCAGGATTTAGTAAATTGTGCATTTCTGACTTAAAGTTCGTTCTTTTACTTTTTTTCTCAGTATAAATGGTTATTTATAGCCTCGCAGCACTCGAATAAAAACGCGTTTCCGAAATGACGTCGCGTTTTAGATTGTTCATATTCGCAACTTTAAGCGGAAATGACCATTCCGAAATAAAGTTTTCTTCATAAAACATATGAATGGGAAAAAATATGGCTCTTTTGCATCAAAATACATTTAGACAATTAAGGAAAATAAATCGCTTCTTTAATAGAAACATGTGCCTCGCCAAAAATAGCGCACCTGGTTTGAGATTTTAATCCTTTTGCATCTTGATAATGTTTCAATTGTTTTTGAAGTTTTGAGGCGTTTTGTTATCTGTTAACGTAACTCGGCTCATTTTATACAGTAATTTTGTAATGTATTTATTAATATAATTTTAATTGCTCATTGTAATATTAACCATAGAAACATGCCACCAAAAAGCACGTGGCTCACCGAAATATGTGGGCCGTGTTTGAGTTACTATGTTATTAAAACCAAAAAAGAAAGAGAAAAGTGTTTTGAGACCAAAGGTCGGGTTTTTACCAAATTTTGAATGTTTGCTCTTGCTATACATACTAAAAAAAATCAGATAAAATATTTTTGAAGTGTCTTACAACAGGGGTTGGCCCGAGTTTAAACCGTACTGTCCAAACTTAAATTTAAGTGATTTTTTTTGTGAAAAAGTATCAAAAACAAATAATAAAACAAATATTTTTTTTCTTCATAAGAGCAAGTTAGAACTTATTTATTGAATTTTGAACATTCAAATATGGGTATAATCAAACTTTATTCTTGATTTTTAGCAAGTTACATTGAAAATGCTGTTCTTCACTAAAAATTTCAATCATACCCATGAGCTTAGGTTTTTTTTAATAGTAGTTAGATAACAATAATCATATGAAATTAGCCAAAGATTGATTATCTGTAATAACTACATAATGCACTTACCTGAAATGGAATCATGTCTAAATATTTATAACATATTCCAGTATCATTATATAAAAAATTTATTGTGACTTAGAAATTACTCATTTTTATACTGTTCAAATTTATATTTCCAACATCTGGAAGAAATGAATTTTAAAATACTTGCAATTATTTATGTTTATCATTTATGCTGCCTTCTTTATCTTAAAATTTAGTTATAGACTGAGATCAAACTGCAAAGCATATATTACTTGTTCATGTAATATTTCTGAATAGAACTAAGTGCTTCCTTATTTCAAACAAATCATGTTTCAGAAAACAAAAATGTCATTGAGTTTTAAAATTTTTGAAATTCTTATGTTTTCTTTAATTTTAACCTTTTTGACAATATATTTGAGCAATGAATGATGTATGATGTTTAGTCATGCATCTATTTTTAAGAAACGTAAAGGTAGCAGTTTAGAACATTGTTTATATAAACATTGAGCTTTACATTATTGCTTTAAAATTTAAATATATTTTCCTAAATACACATTTTACGCACATTTTTTTAAATTTTAAGTTTGGATACCATTTTCTGAAATTTGGCTACCATTTTGTGGGGTGTTGGTAGCCATTGGCTACCAATTCAAAATTTGAGTGTTGAGGTATACTGCTCCGCAATTGTTGAATATGCTACAAAATTTGAGAAGCATTGAGATCTCAACTTAAAATTTTGCATGAGTTCTTCTAATATCTTAAAACCATAGATCTTATAATAGAATAGATGGGCCTTCTCCCCTCTTTTTCTCCTCAGAGCGCGCGTCAACATCTCCCGTTGGACACCACGTGATCAAGGGACACCTCCCGCAGATAGCTCGTTCCCTTAGCGAAGAGGATCGCTTTTTGCCCGGATCTTTTGGGCGATTATAGGAAATAAAAGCATTAAATGTTCCCCATCATAACTTTTGAAGAAGGCACATTAGCAATTTGATTTTTTTTTTCAAGTGTTCTAAAACTTGGTGGAAACAGACGCCCTTAATGTTAAAGTATAGAAGAAAACAAATCTTAAACATGAATAAATATTCGTAATTTTTTTTATTTGAAACTTTTTCCTTTTTCAAACACAGAGCGATAGATTCAATACGTAATTAACATAACTTTTGAAGTCAGAGCAACAACTTTATATGAAACCACATATTTAACTATAAATTAGTTACAAATACAAATAAATATTCTTGAATACACAAAATCAAGTAATAGTATCAATTCCTTCAATTAAGAAATATTTGAAGATGCTGCACATAAGCAACACATTAGTGAAGAAATAGCTTTGGTTTGTGAATTTTAGACAACTTCAATAATTTTTATTTTAAAACACTTAAAAAATGAATTTCTTTTTTACTTTTTGCTCTATTTTAAACTTCGTGAATGGTAGTTAGATTTTACCCCTAATTACTCGATTTTATTTTCATCCCACAAAATATGATATTCCTTGCTTTACTATTAAACTTAAGAGTGATAAGAAAACTAGGGATTATTGTCCCTTAAACAGTATTAATTTTGTCAGTCTCCTACGTATTAGTCTTTGGGAACTAATTTCATTGTAGGAGTTAACTGTGTGATGCATTCTGATGGTTAAATATTTAATAACAATTAATTTTATCAGTTTATTTATGTGATTATCATCTACTTCTGTTTCACATACGTGTTCATTTAAGCTTAAGAAAACGGAGTTAGAAATTCGCCTCATTACTCTTGTGGTCATGAGTAACATATTTTTACGTTTAATTCCCCAAAGTTTTTCGCATTCTCGGAAAACACGTTCAGTGGTTCTGCACAAATGAACCACATCTCTCGATGGTTGAAGTAGCCCATTACTGGAATTTGTTCCAAAATCTTTAAATTTTATTAAACCTGTTTTTTCATTTGTTGTAGTTAAGGCTGCCTGACAATCACCGCATTGCACAACAGAGCGCAATTTACGGATAACAAATCCGGCAATATAGTCAGAAACATCATAAATGAACTTTGTCATGTTAATCGGAATGATTTCTGAATTTTCAAAATCGTCCTCGTCAGGGGAATCAGAAGAAAAGTTGCATTCTTCCAAAGCATTTTTATCACGTTTTAAATGTATGCTTAAAATTTGCAAGCTGTCAAAATCAGCGCAATTTGAAGAACTGAAATGTTTGATTTCAGCATGTACCAATAATCTTTTGTACGCACTTCGAAATTGCCTGACTGTCGGATTATTGTTGAATCCCCCTCTCTGCCTGATCGCACTGAAAAATGTTTCAAGATGATTCTGAGAAAGCTTATAGGTCATTACATAATTCAGAACTGGAATTTGGACACCTACATACTTTTCATAAATACCCAGTACACTTTTCATGGAAATTATAAAGCCTAAAAACCCAGTTTTCCGCCGACTTCCCATAACTAATTTCCCATCACTTGTTTTTAGTGACTCTATGTATAGCTCCGCATCTGCAATTAATTGTTTGAATTGCGCTATATTTTGACTCCGTATGGGACTTTTCTTGCCTAAAGCAGAAATATTTCTGCTATTCAGAAAGTCAAACATATCGTTGAACTTTTGGATGAAGTTAGCAGTAGCATCGCATTGAGCAAATCCTCTTACTCGTATGGATTTTAGATAGAGCAAAGACTTTGCAACGGATTTACTCAATGTTTGTACTGCTAACTTAACCTTCATTATTTGGTCCTTAAACGCTATGTGCTTGTGGGTTAATTTGTTAGCAGCTTTGAGGCCTTCTCTCTCTTGATAACGGACTAAGTCCTTAATGTATGACCAAGAAATTAAACCCCCATTCTCATCGTAGAAAGATAATGTTCCTAGTGCATTTCGAACAAGTTTGATCATATGACTAGGATCTAAAATAACAAATACTTTTTCCTTGGTTACCGGATGAGGAAACCAAGTTTGCATGTCATTAGTATTTGTAAAAAGTTTACATCCAAGATCCTCCGCCATTGCAATGTTACATGAAGTGCCATCAAATGTGAGACTAGAGATTGTTATGCCTGTTGGATGCAAATGCTCCAAACAATGTTTTACGAGGGTACTTCTGTCTTTTCCTGTCAGGGAATCAATACAGAAGTATCCAACAGGCATTTTCCAGTTTTGATTCAAGCAGTTAATTAGAAACACTAGAACACTTCTTGCTTCTGGCAAACTGTCATCATTAATTTTTGTGCCAATGTCTATTAGCCCTAATAATTTGTCCCCGTCAAATTCCACCTTTTTTCTCAGAGACATCTCATCAACAATGAGGCTGCATACGAGTGGAGTTCTGCTTTTTTCTACTTTCTCCGCCAAAACAGCATACACCTCTTCTGTGAATCCTGGCTCCCCTCCTACTCTAGAATACCATTTTACAATTGTGCGAGGGTGTGGAAGAGAATTTTTAAAAACTTTTCTCACAAATTTATAGGCATTTGGGGAGTAAAAATGAAGTGTTAAAGCAAATGATTGAAGTTTGGCAGGAAAGCTCCGGCCTTTCTTTGAAGGATTTTTCAGAAGTTCTATCACCTCCTTTTCTGCATTGTCTGCCACAGAAGACTGAAAGAAAAAGTAAAAAAAAAAAAAAAAAACTTACAAATGAACAGAATCTTTACCATCGATAGAGATTTTTATTACTTAAACGTTATTAGTACAAATAGTAAGCTAGAATGACTAAAAAAGCTCAGATTCGCACAGATAGAGATTGACTCACATTAGTGTGATGAGAATGCTCCGTAAACAATCGCATTCAAACGACTTTTCGCATTGTTCCGTCATTGTTACGCGAACGGAGGGAGACACGATGTCCCTTGATCACGTGGTTTTCGGAGAAATCATGTTGACCCCACTTTCTCCGGGCGAAACACGTTGCGCTGCAGGAGAAAGGCCTATCTATTCCTTATAAGATCTATGCTTAAAACAGAGGTGGCGAATCTTAATGAATCAAATGAAGTCAAATCAGAGTATGTAATGTACTTGAGTGTTTCAGATTATTCTTTAAACTGAGAAAACCTGGTTGAAAATTTCTTGATTGAAGATTCAATTATAGAAATAAATTCTTAATAGAATTCAAAATCAACTATGAAATTGATGACATATGTCAGTAAACATTTTTTTGAAAGCGACACAATATTCAACAAATGTGGGTATTGTTCAATTTTGTCCTTATTTTGCAGAAATAGTCTAATTTTTTCCAAACAATTAACAAATCTTTGAAATACTTTTTTGCAGATCAACCATTGAATAATATTGTATTAACACATTAGTAAGGAAATATACACACTTTCGCATAATCTAAAGCCTGTGAGGATATGAGTTTGACTATTTTTGTGACTAATATAAATTTAAGAGTGATTTCACATATCATATCAAGAAATGTTAAACCACTCTTAGCAAACAAGGCTTTTTAATCATTCGTCTTTGTTTTTGTTCCCAATAATTCATAATGAGCTTTGTTATTTTGAACTAGAATACAAACCATTTTGAGCGGTGTATCAGTTCACCATCCCTGTTCTAAAGTATCTTCAGAAGGGTGAAAAATCTTTTCTTTTTGAAATAGTTAGCTGGGGAAGATTCTGAAGATTAGAGTCGAATAATCTGTTTCCAATTCTGAATGACAACATAACTGCACAATTTGTCCCAAAGGATATGGTTGTTGGGCTAAATTTTAAGCATTGATTTATTCATTTTGGCAGAAAATGAATTGAAAATATTTATTAAGAGCAACTGATGTAAGTTGAAATTTAATCATTAGCTTTTAAGATGAAATTCTTCTATTTTTTCTATACTGATAAGCATTTTATTCATTGTGTATTAAAAGGTGGAAAATCTAGTTAAGAAACTTTTTCGTAAAAGTATTAAGTATTACATTAATTATTAAATTCTTAGCATTGTAATTGTTTAGGATGTTAGTAAAGATGATACACAAAATTGTACATTAATGCACATTTATAAAATGCTTCCTAAGCTGAATTTATTTTTTGAAGTAATAAAACAAGAGACCTGAATATTTCTGCTTTTATTTTTAGAATACGTTGTATTATGAAGTCAGGTGGGCTGCCCAACATGCAATATTTGTTGCTGTGAGCTGCTTTACATTATATGCTTCACATTGTTTTCCATCACGCTACTGTGATGTATTGCATAAAGCTGCTTTGCACTTGGGAAGATGGCAGAAAGTTGAAATTAAAAATGTGCACGTCCCATACAGCACGTAAGAAGATTTCTGTTAAGTTTAAATTATTATTATAAAAAATCTTTTTATTTTCTGATGCAAATGCCTGAAATTGGTTAATGTCCCGTTACGAGGAAAAAAATAAATAGTCACCTAAAGCATAATAAACACTGTTTCATCATATCCCATATTATACTATAGTGTACCTTACTTTAGTCCTAATACAATTTCGGCAACATAAAAATGTCTTCTATGAAAAAATAGCCTGACTTTCAAAGAATTTTTATTAGGTTAATATCATGTTTCAAAAGAAAAGCAATGTTTTAAAAAATATGAAAAATATACTTACTTCGCTTCTAATTATAAATATGCATCTACCTAAAAAGATTTAAAATGTAATGTCTTGAAAATAACATGAATAATAGCTGAACTTTACATTCATTAGATTAAAATTACTATAATGCCTGTTTGAAATAACGATCAATTCAACTGATTCAACATATATCCCCCACCCCCAACTCCCAACCCTACTTTTTTTTTCTTTTCTTAAAAAAATTAAAAAAAATTAGTAACATATAAGAAAACAAATAGAAATCTTCACAATGAATACAAATGCACGCAGTGCCATTTTTATTCAAATATTTATTTTTGGAAAAACAAATATATTCATTAGACAGAATCAATTTCAAGTAAGCATTATCAATATCTTTTTTAAAATACATCTTCTTTATTATTATTATGGTTTAGTTTTATTTCAAAATTTCTTATTTTTTGAGGTAATTTGATATTTCTTCGTGGATATAAAAATAGAGCAGAGAACCTGCATGTATTTGTAAATGCTATTATCATTCTGCAATATTATTTCCTTCATTTGGAGTAAACAGTACTTCTGAGAAAATAATTTGAAGTTAAAAAATGAAATAAACTTTTTTGTTTTTCCTAAATTCTCAGATGGTCAGAATCTTCCATGTTTAATCAAGGAGCATTAGTAAAACATTCCAAAGAACTATTCAAAGCTGAAGGCATTTCAAATGCTGCTGAGCCAGGACATGCTGCACAATCAAGATTCTATGTAAGTATCCAAAAGCTTATGCTTATACTGATATTGACCAGACAGAAAGAGAAATTTGATAGAATAAAGATGTAGGATCAGGGCCGTAACCAGACTTCTGTTTCGGGGAGGGTTCATTTTTGTTTCAATGGATTACTTAAAAAGAAGAAGGCATAAGGACACTGGACACTGACGTGAGCAAGTATACAAAATGATGTATGCTACAGTGAAGAAATAAAATCGAATGTGTGCACTACCTGATTCAATGCACACTTATTAAATAATCAATGTATTTTTCATAACACAAAAGAATAGGTGCATGTACTCGTACAAACGAAATAAAAGTACCGTATTTTTCGCCGTATAAGACGCACTTTTTCTCCCCAAAATCGGGGGGGGGGGGGGGGGAGAGTGCCCTCGTCTTATACGGCAAATACAAAAGCCCAGGTTTTTCTAGATTTGCCTCCTTTAAAATTGGGTGCGTCTTATATGCTGATGCGTCTCATACGGCGAAAAATACGGTAATACTTCTTAAGTGTGTGTGTGGTTTTTTTTTTTTTGAGACTTTTAAAGAATTCTGGTTTTTATTGACGTCTTAAATTTAAAATTGCAATAAAATAAAAATACATGCACGAAACTATTTTTCAGATTTTTGAAATGAAGTAAATTGTAATAATATTTCAATAATTTTTTCAAACAAAAAAGTATTACATAAAACATCTTTTGGAATAGTTTCAAAAAAATTTGGAGAGGGTTTGAACCCTATAAACCTCCCCCTTGCATACGGCCATGTGTAGGATGTATGATCGTTGAAATGTTGATGATGCCTTTACATTATATTTATGTGTTTTTAATTATTTGTTTTTATACCTTTTAGGCTGTCTTCAAAAATCCTAGTGTGGTTTTCAGGTGCCTCTGGATAACACAAATACTTCTGATCATTTCACAAATGATTGTTCTTTTTCAATCTCGTACTTGGAACGACCTGATATCAATTCAACTTCTGTTATTAATGAGCTGTAAAACCCTTTATGGAATGACAAAGGTTTATTTTGTTATCAGGAAAATTTATTATGAAGAGAAAATGTTAATATCAAGAGCCAACAGCTAACATTTTTTTATTGTAGAAATACATTGTAGTTACTTGTGTACATAAAATGTAAATATGTCAAAGAAATTTTAATAAATTTTTAATAAAATGTTAACTTGATAAATGTTTTATCTGTATTTAGGTAATTCAGACGTATGTGTAGATGGTGTTTTTTTTTCCTGTAGTTATATTATGTTTGAACTTTGGGGAGGGAGGGGGGGTCATTTTTTGCCCTGTTAATCAAATTATTTTATTCTTTAAAAATTGAAATTGAGTATAAATATTACATCTTCAGTGATATAAAGCTCATATGCATATGTATTTGCTGTTATCTCATTGTATTTATACTGAAATGTATGTAGTCAGCCCCGCTTAATCCGGTAACAGACAAACAATTACCCCACTTATACGAATAAAATATCCTGGAACCAAATATTTCTCATGCCATAGGTACAATGTTAAAGGGCCCCGCTTAAACCAATAACCCTGCTTAATCGAATAATATTTCTTAGAACCGACAGTATTTGTTTAATAAGTGGGGCCGACAGTGTAAAATATATATATATATATATATATATATATATATATATATATATATATATATATATATATATATATATATATATACACACACATATACATATCAGTGGCGGTTCGTGACTCTCAAACTTGGGGGTGCTGCAATTTTTTTAATGTAACAAAAATGTATGCGTATGTCAATATGTTAAAAAAGAAATTTTAACGCACCAATATTGAAATAATAATCATTGAACATAACAATTTATATTTACTCAATTCAAACAAATGAGCAAAAAATAAATAACTATTTTAAAATTATTTAAAAACAAAGCACATTTTTCTATCTTTTTTTTTTTTGCAAATTCTTTTTCAACTTTTTCATTAAAGTTTTTGATATTATTGATCAAACTTGTTTCCAGTGAATATCTTTGTTAAATTTTCTCTTATACGAGAACTATCTACTCGTCGAAGCGTGAGCAATGTTAAAATCCGAAACAGGGCCACTTTTTTTTAATAGCATTTTTTTCGAATAAAGATAACAGTAAAAAAGAAATACCTGGCAAATGCTCAACACTCATCGTTTCATACACTACTAAAGTTGAAAAATATTTAGTTTGAAGCAGCAAATAATAAAACAGCGAAAAGGAAAGATTCAGCATGCGTATGCGAGTAATCGGTCATTAAAGCATCTCAGGGAGCTGCACCGGTTGCAGCCCACAGCGCGGTTGAAAAATCCTACCCCTTATTGACCACACGTCACGCTGAGCATGCGTAGAAAGCTTTTCAGCGAGCTCAAAGGAGCTACTCGCTGTGCAGCGCCTTACGGAAAGTAGAGATTTTTTTTCGCACTTTAGTTGAGGCCGTAAGATTGACTTTACTGATAATTTAATGGCGTGCGTTTGTGTGTGTAACGAAATCTCCTTCGATGACCAGCTATGCATTTTATATGATTTATATTCACCCAGGATCAGAATGAAATAAAAATGTGAATGAAATAACTTAAAAGCGTATTTTTTGGAAAAACTGCTGGGGGTGCTGCAGCGCCTACGGACGAGCCGCCACTGATACATATATATTATGCTAAATGTTCAAACAAAATGGAGATGGTCTGTGCGACCTGCTCTCGAACATAATTGTAAAAAAAAATTTGAAACAGTATTATTGTAATGCAGTTACTGCTCGATTTTTGCAAACTTTTTATTCACAAACACACATAAGTTTATGAACTATTCTCCAGAAAAACCTTTTGGTGAATCAATAATTTTTCATTCTCTTTTATGAATTAAAAATGGATATGATACTAGCGCAAGGCCTGTTTTTTCAAGATTCAAGTGTATCACAAAAATCTACTTTTTACTTTCTTCTATATCTAATATATAGAAGAAAGTATTGGTTTCGTGAAAATTTTCGAATGTCGAATTTTGACGGATTTGCACGTTTTGAGGTGCGCTGAGTCCATTTCGACCATTTTTGGAAAATGTCTGTCTGTGCAGGGCCGCGCCAAGCCTGATCGGCGCCCTCGTGCAAATGTCTTCTGAGCGCCATATGCAGTAGCGTTCGATAGTTAACATCAGCAGTGATGTTTTATAGACAAATATAATTTAGAAAAAATAAGTTTCGCGTACAACTTTTTTTTTTAAGAAAAAAAAAGCGTGAACAACTTGTGTTTTATCGAACTGAAACACATTTATTGAAACATACTTTTTTAGATTTAAAAAAATGGTTACTGAAAGAAAATCACTGCTTGAAATGTTTCTCTTTATTTCAGGAATACTTGGTGGCGTTCCAAGCTCTAGTGTCACCTACTGCTGTAATTTGTAATGCCCCCCCCCCCCACTTAAAAAGTACTTCCAAATGTCGAAAAACTCCTTCACACATAACATTATATTTTCATTTTTTTCAAAATGATTATTCCCAATTTTTGTTCTATTTTTTAAGCAGTAGGTTTTTTTAAATATCCCGAAACATTTATTTCGTTATAAGCGTTAGAATAAAAAGAATATTAAATTTTAGAAGCTCAAACTAAAATAATAGGTTTTTCAATAGTTGAATTTAAAAAAAGTACATGACTAAAATTTCTTTTGTGCCAAATTCAAATTGTTCATGTAACGCAATCAACGAGTAAATGGTTCAACAAACAGTTTTACCGTAATCTCCAAGATCGCTTTGCCTGATGATCTTTTTCTTAGTCTTATTTCGATGTGCATTTATTAATTTTTTTTTATAAGGAAAACATACAATGGGTGTGTGAAACTAGATCTGTGTAGTATAAAAAAAGTTCCAAATCAAAAAATATTTATATTTCTTTTGGGAGTTAAAAAATGAGCTAAAATTAGCATATAGACAGGCTCGTTATTTTAAAGTTGTCCTGGGGGCGGGGTCAAAGGGTGAAAATTTTATCGGTAAACAACAAAAACCACGCCAACTGTTAATATATTGATTTCTCAAAGCCCCCCCCCCCTACAACAACGGGCCTGGTTTTCAAGAATAGCAGTCAACTCTCAATCATTTCAAACTAATATTCTATTTCAAATAACACTTCTTCATTACCGTGCCCCAAATATACTTCATCATTTTACCGAAAATAAATAATTACAAAATTTAAGAAGTGTGAAGCTGGCTAAAAGTCAATACTAATTATTATTATTGTAAGTTTAAAAAAATCTGCACGTGCGAGAAGACACACACACGACTTTCTTACTGCAAATAACTCAACAGATTTGGGGGTAAAAACAAAACGACGTTTTTGACATGAGCTATACGAAACCTACTGTCAAGTGCTCTAACACCAGTGGAAAGGATGAGACTATTCTATTGTGCCCAATCAGTATATAATAAAAATTCATAAACAGAAACATTTGTAAGCTGAAATGTGAAAATCTTGACATTGAAAATAAAATATTAATAACATTTAACAATTTAAGTGATTAAAAATATCGTTAAACATTTAACTAGAAACATAAAGGAATAACTCTGAATTTTAACTATTGCTTATAAAACCAAACTACTACTCGTCAAATACTACTCTTAAAAAGTTTTCAGATTCACTTAAATTCCTATCGAGCGTAACGTTCTGTTTTTCGTGTAGCCAAAAATCGGATCATGACAAATATTTAATTTTGGAATACAATATACATTTTTACTTCATATCTCAAAGTTATTTCGAATTCAATAGCTCCTTGAATACACCATTGTGTTTGGGAAAAAAGAAATATTTTAAACATCAAAGTTAATGTAGCTATAAATATTTCTCGAATTTACATTTGATAAGTAATTAATCACACTTTTTTGTCTGTCAAAATATGACAACAGGATACTGATTATACTTCTGAATTGAAGTATAAATATTCCCCTCAAAATCAGAAACTGAAATCTTTGCCGGAAAACCAATAAAATCCGGATTCGTAAAAAGGCATTAAATTTAGTATGAAATACGAATGGCATTGTCCAAAGGTCTTTTTTTTTAATTAAAAAAACTAGTGTTTGAAGCAAAGAGGAGATAATCGCGTGATTATGGTCAAATTGTTCCTTTTTGACACTGAAAAGTTTACCTAAACTGTTGTCTACAACATGTAAATATTACGCACAAGTAAATAACATGCAAGTAGGCTTACCGTATTTTTTTTATGTACGATAACACAAAGCAGTCGAATCCCCCACGAACAATTTTTAAAATACTAAAATGCCTTGTACTAGAGAAAATCTAACGTAGTATTAATTCAACGGAAGGAAGAAACCTATTGAAGAGCAGAAGATTTGCATGAACTCTTTTGCTTATAAACTTAGACATGCTGAAGTAGCTTACACGGCGCCTCTTTCGCAAGAAAAGTGCTGATGTATGCACTAACATCCCGTGTTTCCAGTGTAAAAGATTAAGCTTTTGAATAGCTTGTTTAGACAAAACAAGGTAATAATTTTTCATTTATGAATGGGCAGCGAGACAGATTGCTTGTCTCATTGAGCAATGTAATTTCATCGCCGTTCATTTCCCGAGTTCGTTTTTTGAAAAGTTCAATTATATTTTCAACGTTAATTTCGAATTAAAATTTTTTTTTTTCGTTCGGAGCTTTTTTGGTCGGTAGAGCTCGGCGCCTTTTAGGCTCTGGCGCCCCCGTGCGCCGCACGGCTTTGCACATTGGCACGGCGCGGCCCTGTGTCTGTGTGTGTGTGAGTCTGTATGTGTGTGACCAGTTTTTGTGGCCGCGCTAGAGCAAAAACTACTGAATGAAATCGAACAAAAATTTTTGCACATATGTACCACCATGTGAACTGGTGCACCTGACTTTGTTTAGCGAATTCCTCCAAGGGGGGTGGAGCAATCGCACGTGTTCTGCGCGGGGGTGATTGCTATATCTCAGGAAGTAATCGGCGGAATCAAACGAAAATTGATCCATAGGTAGACCCTACTGAGTACAGGTGCTGATTCAATTTGTTTGTCAATATCTCGAAGGGGGGTGGAGCAATCGCACGTGTTCTGCGGGGGGGGGGTGACTGCTATATCTCAGGAAGTAACCGGCGGAATCAAACGAAAATTGGTCCATAGGTAGACCCTATTGAGTACAGGTGCTGATTCAATTTGTGTGTCAATATCTCAAAGGGGGGTGGAGCAATCAAAAGTGCTTATTTTGTCATTGCACCTACTGTATCACGGGAAATATTGCTGCGATTTGAATGAAATTTGGAATAACACTAACCCAATATGGAAGCAAGCATCGGTTAAATTTTGGCGCCAATCGCCCCAGGGGGAGGGTGGGGTGATTTTTGCGCTTAGTCAACAATGCGAAAAATTAATTCATTAAAAAATCGCTTTCACGCTATTTAATTATCAAAACAACTGAAAACTTTCAATGATTTGAAATTTTTAACTGTTGCCAATTTCTTTTTACTAACAAATAAAATGTTTGCAATTAATCTAAACAAGGCTTTTGCAATGATTTCCAATTTCGCTCATTGATTCTGCATTTGCAGGGTTATTACGATAATTGGGAAATTGTAGCTGTCTCCAATTACTCGGGCGAGTACGTATTTTATTTTGTAACCGGAATTCATAAGATAGATATAGAAGAAAGTTTCGTGACGGCCACGACAGCTAGTTGGAAGGTGGATCCGCAAATCTTGTGCAGGGGCGGCATTTCAGTATTTTATTTGAGGGGGCAAGATTCTTAAATATGAAGTGCCTTGGCATGAAATAAAATAAATATTGGCAAAAAAAAGAGATCTCAAAATCTATTTAATATTAAGAAAATTAAATTTGTTAAAACAATTTTAATTTTTATGACTTAGGGTGTTAAATAAATTTTGTAATAAGCTATCTCATAAAATTTCTTGGCAAGATCTTAGTTTTTAACTTTTAGTCAAGCTTTAATCTACAGTGTTTGGTGTTAAAACAAAAAAGAGCAGGGAAAAATTTGTTTCTCAACAATGTCGAGTGTCTTGTGCTATTTTCTGAACTGCTAAAGAGGAAATTCCTTCCGCTGTACTTATGTTAGAATTATCGAAAACATATTTTCCCGATTACTTTCCTTTAAAATAATCTCCAGAAGAAAAAGTCCCCAGTTTCACCTACTTTTATTACAAATTAATAAACATTTTAATTTTCTTTTACATGTGATTACTGATTTGTGATATACATAAATTGAAGTTATCCGTTTTTATCATTCTGAAAAAAATATTTGGGGGTGCAACCGCCCCTTCTTGCCCCCCTTAGTTGCCGCCCCTGAGCTTGTGTTTTCAGATAAGGGTCCATTGTAGTCTGAACTTTGAGAACATGTATCCAGGCACGTAATTTCACATTTTTCCAGGGGGGGGGGGGTCAAAGGTTGCAAACTCACAATGCAAATTTCATTGGAAAAAAAACATGCCCACTTGTATGTAAATACATTAATTTCTCAAAGGCCGGTGGGGGGGGGGGGGCAATTGACAACCATACATGACGAGCCCGACTAGCAGCTCTGGTAGATGCAGCTATACAGCATAATTTGAAAAAAAAAAAAAAAAATCAGTGGCAGTCTATCTAGATCTGAGGTTCAAAGGCATTTTACTCAAGACTTTCATCCCATATCTACTAGACTACAAAACCATATACCCCTTTGCTTCTCACTGTCTCATATCACGCACCGAGAATGAAAGGGATGCAACTTTTTTTCAACTCTATGGTAATTTAATGCTGATTCAATTTAAAAAGTGACCCTTTCATTCTTAGTGTGATAAATTCAAACATTAAATAGTCTGAATTCGGCCAAAGGGGGAAAAACAGGGTAAGCTCCATATCCATTCCTGCACGCATAAACTTTCCACTGCCGGATTTTGTCTTATAACAGACTACAATTTAACAAGAAGTGCAATTTAGCCGCATTGTTAACATAGTCATTAAATTATTGCATTTGTTGGACTAATGAAATTACAAAACAATGAATCCTTGATGTTATCTAAATAAAGGTTTTTCCAAAAAATAATATGAAATGTATTGGGCAGAATGCGGAATTAAAGTATTTTCAAAAATCATGACAGGAACCTTGTTCGGATACTGCAATTATGTTCTCAGTTAAAACGAAAAATTATAACAGTTACGGTTTGTTATATGATTTCATTCGCCGCTGTACATATATATTTAACTGAGAAAAAACTAATTGCTTCAAGTGATAGGTGTCAACTTATCATTGTTTGCAAATTTAATGTTCCTCTCAGATCGGAGACCTTTGGGGTTGGATCAGGGCCGGATTAAAGATTTGGAGGCCCATAGGCATTTGAAATGAGGGGGCCCCTTTTCCATGTGGATTTGATAAATGAGATTTTAAATAACTGATATATATGTTGTGAAAATATATTCTAACCATTTGAAATTGTTATTATGGTATACAATCAATCATAATGATTGATTATGTTACAGGTATAAATACTGTTAATGGTGAGCAAGGCTTAATTTGCATAGCGAATAAAGCTCATGCACTTACGAAATTTAATATTTTAGGCGAAATTCATGCTATTCAATCGACAAAATAAGTTGTGGGTACTTTTGGGCTCTTGTATCTCTTTTGGTAGAAATTATGCCCTGGTGATGAGAAAGAACGTAGATGGAAGTATGAACGTTTACTTAAGTTCTATTCGCATATTGCATCAAATAATGTTCTTAACGTTTAGCTCAGTGCCATCTAAAGTTAAAAAAACATATATTCATGATTTCTCGGGGCCCCTTTAAAACCCCAGGGTCCATAGGCAACTGTCTACGCTGCCTATTTAGTAATCCGGCCCTGGGTTGGATTGTAAACGTGCTTTCGGATATATCCTGCAGCTGTCATCTGTATGTCCTTAAAGTCCTTAAAATAACCATATGAGTCTTTCCTATCCAAAAATCCTGAATAGCCATCAAGTTGTCCTGCCCATACCTTGGATATAATCTGAGGTCTTGAGGACGCACAGTCTGTACCCCACGTGGCATTTAAGAAGGCTCCCGATGTTTTCCAAATTTTCGAATATCCGTCGGCTATTAAGAGGACGTGTTTGAGGGTACTCGGGACATCCTATGCATCTACTTGTCCTGCATGGGTCTATTTTTCGGATCACTCTTCTGAACGTAGAGAAAGCTTCAATAACTGACGATAAAATCATGTCCCTCAAAATTATCTAACGTTTTATTGAAATTAAAGTTTCTTTCCCCCTAATATAAATAGTTCAAATGATTAAAAGGAAAAAACAGGGAAAGGGAAGAAATTTCGTGTCGGTGTAACGTCGGGGACTCCCACTCAAAGTCAGGATTGTCAATTACCCTCTCTTGACCATAATAAAAACAAGGTCTAGAAAGATATAAGAGTATGTATTCCATTCCCCCAAAATTTTAGTCATCCCTTAAATTGCTAAGGTGCAATAAAATTTACGTGTCAGAAATTTTTAAATGGAGCTTGAAAACATTTTTCGTTACCTTTAAGCTCACTAGGGGCTCCACACTGCAAAATGTGTGACAAAAACGTAATTTTTAAAGGAGTATTGAAAATTAAATAGCTTTGACTCGTATCACACTGGCACCTGTCCTGAGCCTTCATGAATTTCCACTCCAAATCCCTTTAAAGCTCAGTAGACGAAGCGTAAGACAAGACAAATAGCTGTAGCTGTTTTTCAAAATACTTTGATAATTAAAGCATAACGACAGTTTATTTTTCTTCTTAAAGCTGTTCTATTGTTTGAAACTATTTTTATATTTATCTTGACCCTCTAAAAAATACCGTTTTGAATTTTGTTTTTTACCTTCCTTCTTCATTCATTCGCAAACTGTATTTTTTGTCATTGAATTGCCGTGTTGTTAAATGGCAATGTTTTCCCACACATGCGTATTGTATACATAGTGATGGCGAGTGTGAATAACATTGGATTAAATTATGAGGAAAGTAAAGGTAAGATATTTACGAAATTATGAAGTTTTTCTGAGATTTTATTGTTTGAAATACCACATAATGTGCTGTTAAAAAAGTAGCATAGCATGGATTTTACATCTCGTTGTTAGTTTCCATAGGAACTGAAATTATTGATTGTTATTAGGGCGAATCCCGATTACATTGCGGCTTCTAATGCTGTCACTGCTGCGCGATAAAAAATGTTTATTTACTACACTGTATTTGATTTTTGTTGTTATTACTTGTCATTTTAAATGACAGGCTAATGACATAATCTAGCACAATTTCACTCCGAACAGTTGTGACTTAAGTGTTAAAATAAAATGTTAATTCTTTTTTTTTTCAACATTGTTTTTCGTTCCATCTGATGTTACTTGTTATATCAGACCTTATAAAATCTTTTCAGTTCACAAACTGGAAATTTGTGATTGTAGTCTATTTTATGGGCTACGTTGTGTTCATTGACATTTGTTTTACACAAATTTAAAATAATAAATGGAGTCGTGAACTGAACTTCCCACGATTAACATTGATGTTAATCTAAATTTTCGCTTCGCCTTTCTGATTTACGTCTGGTACGATTAATGTTTTCACTAATCCAAGCAATTGAAAGGGAGGGGGAGGGGGGATTTTTTTTTTTTTTTGTGGCAGCAGCAGGCGCTTTAATTGGAATCATTAATTCGGTATTCTTCATTTGGAACACTTTTCCTGGGAAAGGAAATTTAAAAAAAAAAGATTGAGCTGTCCTACTTGTATCAGTTGGTGACATAATACTGAATCTGTGCTCTCGCACATATTAATAAATGTACTAGGAAAAATATTATACTTGTTGTATAGGTGATCACTAGTTAGCTATACTGTGTAAATGAACTAAAATGATGAGAACTATATTCTTTTAACTTTAAGCCAGTGGACTGTAATATTAAAAATCTCATATTTTTCTGAATTATTCTGAATGTTGATGTTTCTCCAACAATGCATAATAGCATGAAGTTTTAATTTGATCTCCTATCATGCCTGTTGAAAGGCAAGGGTGACCCATCAAAAGTGATCTAACTGCAGTGGCGGCTCGTGCCTTAATTTAGTGGGTGGGCCCGCAATTATACGTTTCCCCAGTAATGCTTACAAAGATAAAATGAAGGAAACAACTATTAGTAAACTAATGCTGAGTGGCGTAGAATAATATTTAATTCAATGAATACAAACTTGCATTGCAAAATTATCTCATTTGATTTGATACATATAATAGGTTTTATATTTTAAATGCTACACCAGCCTTAAGCGATCAATGTAATAACAATATTTTGCACAGACAACCGACTTTCTATACATCACTCATGTTAAGCTAGTTCTATTTTGCCATTTTCGGACACTGAAAATGTTCATCACATCAAAAGTGTCACGCCTCAAGACGGCGCAGGTACTCAAACATTATGGGACTACACTCAAAAAGAAAAAGAGCATTTATGCTTAAAAACACCCCCTCTCTTCCCCTAAATTTTTCGGCCGTCTGCACCATGACTTTCTGAAAGCCTTTATCAAATTAAGGAGCGCATAAGGTAAATGACTAAATATGAGCATGCTTAGAGGGTTTTTTTCTTTTTTAATTTGGATACAAATGTTGCATTTTGTTTATGGAAAAACAAATCCTAACGGTGTTAGAACTTAAAAATGTCACTTTTATAGCCATGGTATTTTCATAAACTTTCAATTTTAATGTATGTATATGTTCTTAAACTGGAATACACTTGTTTGACCAGTTATGGTCCCACTCTCTTACCTATGGTCGTACTCAAACTAGTAATGTTCATTATACCTGAATCGAATTATTTTCAGGAAATACACGAAGAGTACATAACAATATTAAAACTCTTGGATTTTTTTACAATATAATCAAATTTAAAGGATCCTGACTTACCGATTCAAATAACATTAAAATTAAAACATGAATTACTGACAAGTCAAGGTTTGAAATATTTGTCTAAACAACTACAAAAAATAAGTAAATAAAACAAATAAATAGAACATCTCTACTGATGCATTTTTTATTTATCGACTATCAAATTTAGCATAGGTTAATTACCGGCCCACCCGGCCCATAGTGAGGAGCCGCCCTTGTCTAACTGTACCATTGAATATTTGTGGGGGGTTATTTTAAGGATATTTTATTATTTGTATCGTTTTAGGGAGGCCAGGAGTGGCACTATCTCTTGAGAGAGGTTACATTTTTGTTAATAGTTTACCTTGTAAAAAGGGCACTACAGTTAGCATTAGAATTTAATGTGTTAGATTTCATGTGTTCTACTTATATATATTTCTTTTTGAGGGGAGCAAGGCAAAGGGTCTCTCTAATCTTTGACTTTAACCATATTGTCAATTCTAGCATGTACATAAATTTAAGAATTGCTATGAACCCTCCGCCCCAGAAAACAATTTTGTTTGTGCCACCGATGAAGTCTTGCTCAATCCATCTGCTCAAATGAAACATTTTTTCACATGATTTGACTCTTTACATGCAATTTTGAACTTCGGCTTTTATCTTTTTATGTACTGTTGTCCCCACTTAATCAGGTAATGGATAAACGAATACCCTGCTTATACGAATAAAATATCTCCGAACCAAATATTTTTCCCATGCCATAGACGCAATGTTAAAGGTCACCCCTTAATTGAATAATATTTCTCTGAACGGACAGTGTATTGGGACAGTGTATTCGTTTAAACGGGGCCGACAGTATTTGCATATAAGGAGCCACTATTCATTGTAATAGAAGTATCAACTTCCCAAAAAAGTGTTCTTGTATTTAAAAACAATAATGTGTTCCAGGCAGATCTGACTTCAGCTCAATGCCTCCCCCCCCCCCGTCCAAAAAAAGAAGTCTCCTTGTTTTGAAAAATGCAATTTAAGCTTTTCTAAATAGTATTACCAAGATTAAAACTACTGAACCTATGAAGAAAAGATAACGTTTTATGTTATTTAATTTTGTGTGTTTTTTATTGTGCTCTTCTAAGTTTTTTGCTGCTCTAGGATAGATTATTAAACCGACACATGGTTTCACATGACACTAGTTTAATTATGTTTACAAAAAATAAATATATCTTATTTACAAATATCTGGTAGAGTCCAACTCCGAAATCAGACTATGTCCTGAAAAAAAAAGGCTCAGAACTCGAATTTATCATTGTCAAATGGGCCAATTTTCTGATAGAGAGCATTTGAATTTGTGTGATGGAGGAGAAGAATTAATTGAATCACAGATGAATATTTTTCTCTCTACGGGCATACATTTTCAACTAAAAATTAAATATGTATTGTTAAAATGATTTAACACATATTAGTCAAGTAATTAGAGTTAAAAATGAATGTTTTCTGACATTTATCTGGCTCAATTATGGATGTGAGGTGTGTTTCGACCATCTTTTAAGTGAAATCGGACTTGAATCACTAGTGTTTCGCTGGATCGTGAATTAATCAAATTTAATGCATGAACTCCGAAATAACTCCTAATGTAATAAAATTTCCAACTTAGCGTATTTGTCAATGATCTATTCACTTTGTGAGCATCAGGCCCGTCATTTAGGGGGGACAGGGGGGGTCAATTGCCCCCCCTTGACTTTGGGAAATCTATGTATTGGCATATAAGTAGGCGTGGTTTTTGCCATTTTTTTGTAAATTTCACATTGTGTATGCACCCTTTGCCCCCCCCCCCCTGGAAAAATTCGAAATAGCGTCCCTGGTGAGCATTGTTTGAGGACATTGTCTGGTTTCACAGTTGAGTTCCAACACACCAATTAGTAGAGTATGTTTGTTATTTTCTCTTTGCCCTATATTTCTTATTAAACCTTTTCTTTCATTCTTTAAAACCTGAAAATATTTTGTAACAATGGCAACGGAGATGAATTATTGTGAAATGATTTTAACATAAGTTATACCTATAAGGAAAAGTAGAAAACTATAATGATTTAAAGTGGGGTAATAAGCATTAATGGATATTTGTTTCCTATGCTAAACTTGGTTCATTTAATACAGCATCTTTATCTTTACTTTCAGAATAATGTAACTTTTTTGAGTTGTTTTATTACTCCTCATTTTTGGTGCCTGCTTTTAGCTTTTCCACTTATTGTTTTACAGTAATTGATTGTTACTCTTGAAAAATATTTCATTTTCATAAGATTTGTAAAAGTAAACATTATTATATAACTAATACTGTTTGTTCAAGCCCTACACATACACAAATCATCATTTTTCAAGTCAAAAAATATTCTTTAAAATTCTGTTAATAAAGTGCAAATATATTTGTAAAAAGTTACACCATGAACACTAGTTCCGACTCCATAGGGCTTTGGAGTGCTTTACTTGAGAGTTTTTTTCTTTGGTTTAGGACTGAATGATGATTGTGAAATATTTGGGGGATTTCTAGATTTACTTTAAACCGTAATATGAAGGCGAAGATCCTATATAACTATAATATAATTTACTAAAAGAAATTCTTTGAACGCTAAGAGTTATCTTTTCATGATTTAAGTGGACTTCTTTATGATGGTGTATCAAGGGCGGATTCAGAAATGTTCCAAGGGAGGGGCGATTGTTTTTTTTTTTTTTTTTTCTTGCCCATTTTTTTCGCCATGCATCCTTGTTAACACATGTTGATTACAAATGTTTTGGTTTTCCATTTCGAAAAATTTCCAGATCATAGCCTCCAATCCCCACCCTTTCCCTAAATATTATCAAAGATCAACTAAAATTGCATGTTTTGAACTTCAAAATCTAAAAACTGCTGGAGAAGAGTCCATCATGGGAGGGGCGATCGCCCCTCCCTTGTAATCTATCTGCCCTTGTAGTGTATCGAATATGAAGCCGGAAGTTTGGTAGACTTCGAAATTTATCTTTAGATTCTCAGCCACGGGCAATGTTATATGTCCACTGCACGGCTCACCATAGAATAGAACTGCAAATGTGTCCCTTTAGATAGGTGACATGATCTAATTGAACTAAAAAATTGGTATACACCCATTTTTAGATTCTTTTACCTTGAAAGCACGATGTTACATATTACTGGTTTGTGTAAATTATCCTTAGTAGAAATATCAGTGGCGCAGCCAGGGACGGAGGAAGGAAGGCACTGGGCCCTGGCCTCCACCCCCTCACCCCTACAAAGAATTCTAGTTGACTGTAAAAAAAAAATTTTATTATTGAATAGAATAAAAATTCTTGGGAAAACAAAGTGAAAAAAAAAAAAAAAACACAATAATGTTGGGGGAAAATCTTAATTTATTTAAAAAAGAAATCTTTAAATTGTAAAATTTTCAAAAGTTGCATCTTATTTGTTGGCTGATTGACCCTCCTTCCCTCCTATTTCGTTTTTTTCTTTTTGTTTTGCTCTTCTAAAAAGAAAAAAGTTTTCAAAATCTTACCCTTCCAAGGCTGCTACCTCCCCACCACCAAAATTGCTACGGAATGTTTCCATGTCCAGAGCTTCCATATTTTTTCGCAAAATTTCCCATAAAGAACTAACGAACACCTACATAACAAAATAAAAAATAAATAAACAGAAGAGCATATGGATGAAAAGACGCCTGGCAAAAGCCAATTTATTCATTTCCCCCTGTTTTTATGCTTTTTAGGTTGTAACTATGTCATCTGTATTGAATTTAATTTAAATCATACGCATTTGTATTTAATTGGTTTTACATCAAATGTTATGAAAACTTTTCAGTGACATAATGCTTGAAATTTTTAACTACAGTAGAGTCTCGAAAATCCGAGTCTCAAAAGTCCGAGGTTCCGCTTAATCCGAGGCTCTTTTATTGACATTTTAAGGTCTATCTTCAATAGCTAAAAAGATAATTTGCATTAAAATCTGAAAATAAGAACCTTTTGCTATTGGAAAATTTTCTTTTGTACTCACAATAAAGTAGTAAAAATGTATTGAGAGGTTGATGTCAAAGACATTCATCAAGTGTCACGAAATATTCTTTATCTACTAGAGATATATTAAGATATGCTTTGGAAATAATAACTTGATATGTAAAACGACTTGAAATTAAGTTTGTCTCACTAATGATGATCGAAAAGTGTTACGTTTCTGCTCTTAAGAATTTTTTCCGGATAATCCAAGTTTTCAGTAATCCGAGGTGGCATGAGCCCCAATTACCTCGGATTTTCGAGACTCTACTGTATTTCAGATTGAAGCTTACTAATATTTACAAGCATAAACTAATCAATTACAAAAGTTTCTAAAGTCATAAAAAAAAAAAAAAAAAAAAAAAAGAAAAATCAGATTTAAATCAAATACATATGATTTTTTTAATGATTTTTTCAAAAAAAAAAAAAAAACAATCATGATTTTTTTCACACCCAGTCCGTACACTCTCCTGCCGCGATCAAGCTACAAAAGCACATAAACATGACATTGACACTTTCTTAAGTATTTTCTTCTCATTTGTTTAAAATGAATTGAACTTTCTTTATCTAATATTAATAATTGTTTTCAAAAAATAGGAAATAATAACTAAAACAATTAATATCCTAGTAATTTAATACTGTTTTTAAATATTATTTTATTTTATTTTTAAAAGCCTGGGGGGTGCTCTTAAATTCATTTTTGAAGAATATACAGGAAAAAAATCCCCTTATCTATCATGAAAAAGTAGAGTTAAAACACTTTCTGAAATGTTCCATCAGAATATAGGTAAGGGTTGTTGTGCTATTAAAGCTTTTACGTGATTGGTACTTTCAAGTACATCGTCAGTAGATAAAGGGTTAAACTATAAACTGAATCCACTCTGTCTCTATCTCTCTGTTTGAAAAAAAAAAAAAAAAAAAAAAATCAGGGTTTGCGAATTTTATTCAATTTCCTAATTTTTTGATCTCACTACGACCCTGCCGGAGGAGGGGGGGGGGGTACATTTAGTGATGAAGAAGAAGTGTTCCCTTTGCTTACTACACCATAGCTTAATTTTTTATCTGTGGAAAAAAGAGTTAGGTTATGGATTAACCAACCTTAATAGCTTAAACTGTTTGTTACTGTCTACAGTCGCGGAGTTTAAAATTTTAGTTCCCGGAGACGTTCATCGGCAAGGTTATTGTTCCTATATAGCAACAACCTCCAACCCCGATCTCCTTGGGACTTCGCCAACTCAGCAACAGAAAGTTTACACTTCTTTTGTTTCGGCATCAATTAGACATGTTTTGGGAAATTAATTACAGTAGAATCCCAATTTCCCGAGTCCTCTGAATCCGAGCTCCGCCTTTTCCAACACAGCTGAAAAACTACCCCCCCCCCCTACGAGAGGAAATATTAAACATATTTTTAAAAATTTAAAAAATTGAAGAAGTGACACTGTAGTTGACTTTTTTGCACGTCATAACCACTGCGGACCTCCACCAGAGTTTTCTCTGGCCTCGTCCTGCCCACTGTAGTTGACTGGAAAAGAAAACATTAAAAAAAATTAGAAAGTGGAGAATCTGAGATCTAACACCCGATGACTACAAAAAACACCGAATAACATAATACGAAAGATTCTAATAAAAAAGCGAGGCTTTCTTTTTGTATGGCTTTATTTGTATGAATTCCAGAAATTTAAAAATACATTTTTGTGCTTGCAAATCTACTTTTTTCCCCACCGTTTTCTTTCTCTTAATTTTTATCATATGCCTGAAATAGTGTTTCACTTACGGCTATTAAAATTATTATGCAGTCCTCACCATCGGAGTTAAAATGTCGGTCTAGATTATCGGGACTCTGCTGTATTGTTATTATTATTATTATTATTTATTTATTTTTTTGAATAGAAATTCTTACATTGAACTTTTTTTGTAAAATGGAGCATTTCTGAAGTGAACTTATGTACAAAATCAACCTCGAGAATAGGCTACACTGTTAAAAATTTTCCTGAAATTTTACGGTAAAAGTTACTGGCATCCATGTTGCCAGTAACTTTCACCGTAAATTCCAATTTTACTGTAAAATTTTACGGTAGAAAAAAGTAGAGTTAAAAAATGCAAAAAGCTAGGATCGAACCTATGACGCAGTTATCGCACTTCGCTTCTCTATCCACTGTACCGAATAGACCACACATGGCGAACAGAAATTGAGTATTATGTGCTTCGCTCAGTAAGTCACGTGGTTTATCAACTGGAACTGTAATCGTTTCTTTTTTATGGTACAATTTACTGTAAATATTTTAGTTACTGTAAATGCAACATTTTACAGTAATATTTACCATAAAAGTTTCCTGAATTTTTAAGAGTGTAGAGTTCAGGGTCGAACCATTTATCAAAAAGATAGAATTTTACGAGGATCAAGAATTGCCCAGTCTCATCTTCGTAGGACGTTAAGTAACTGAGGGAAAAAAAATCGTTTTTGTGGTTTGAAAAATATTTTAGAAGAGTGCCCCCACGAGTCTTCTAACTTGCTGATAATGTTCATGCTTTTGAACTTACCTTGAGGCTGTGGAGGGGAGGGGGGGAGTTCCAAAAAGAAGTGGGTGATGGGAGAAAGCGGTTAAAATATACATGAATTCAGGGGGTTATTTTACATTCAAATTTACAAGAGTTGTGTCTGAAGCATTTTGAGAGTTTTTTTTTTTTGGGGGGGGGGGGGGATGGGCACAGTGATATTTAGAGCGTTAGATGCGTTCAAGCAACCTAGTACACACTGACCAGTTAACTACAGCTTTTGCCGTCCGTCAATCTGCTGTCCTGGGCAGTGGGTTTGCGGCTGGCGCATCCCCGTCAGCCTCTTTTCAGGTGAAGGAGAAGAAAATGAAACACAAATACATAACTGCTGTTCATAAAGAAATCAGATGGTTTGTATCGGGTTAGTTTTGTTCTCATACTAAAACCAAAGCCTTATCTTTCAAGTACTACACAGGGTTTTTGACTCTCCCAGCAGATAATATATTTTTGTTCTTGTTCTTTATTAGGAAAATGAGTTAAGCTGTAATGTGTGTATAAGTGTTTGTAACAAGCACCCCGCCCCCATCCCCTACATTATAGGGCCATTTTGATCTCTGGGTATAAATTCAGCTTCAAGGCAATCATACCCATGCCTTGCTCTGCGACATCGTAAAAACTTCGTTCTTGAATTCAAACAGTTCAATTTTAATGAGTCAAGGAGGTTTAGTATTTTCTGCGGATACATTTGCATCTTATTTATTTTTTGTCTACTACGTCATTGGAAACAAACTTGCGCTACCTAATGATGACGACCCATAAAACGATGACTCGCGCGAATTACCTCATAAACAAGCGTCTCCCCCCCCCCCCGCGTGGGGTGTTCTTCCTCTTGAATCTCGACTACTCAAGAATGCTCGTAGGTGTTCCTCGCCACTCCGCGTTTCGTTTCTCTCTCAGCCTGCCAAGTTGAGGTCTTCTACGTGTCGCAATAGTCAAAGACCTAGAAAACAGAGGTTGCACCGCCCCTGCGCTTTATATCTGTACGCCTGCCGGAATTGAAGAAGCTCTGCTCCGCACGTATTCTCTTCAAACGCATTCCTTGTTCGTTTTTGGGATATAGTCAGGCTCGTCATTTACTAGTAATTTAGGGAGATCAGGCGGGTCAATTGGACCCTCCCCCGGCTTTGAGAAAATGAATTCTCATATAAGTGGGCGTGGTTTTTGTTGTTTTCCAATTAAATTTACATTGGGCTTGCACACTTTTACCCCCTTTGGAAAATGTGAAATGATGTGCCTGTATGCATGCTCTCAAAGTTCAGACGAAAATGGACCCTTTTCTGAAAACTCAAGCTTTGCGGACCCATCTTCCAAATTAAAATAAATTTTTGTGGTACACTTGAATCTTATTTTATAGCATACATTTGCGCAGTGTTCTTCATATTTATTCATTTTTTAAAACATTTTACCTACTGTTTGGTTTGGGTCAATTCATGCGAAATCATACAGGAAAACTAAACATTGTTGCTCACTATTTTTGATTTTTAAAACTTTTTGCCTGTTAATTCACTATTATATTGGGAGCATGAAACAATGGTTTAAAAAATTTTAAACCTTCAGAATTTTTTTTGGCAAGCACTTTTCAGTAGCTGCGGAAGCGACTTTTCGTGAAAAGAGTACTTTGTGAAGATGCTTATAACTTTTTTATTTATAAATATATCAAAATGATTTAAAAACCACTTGATTGAGCAAAAAATGATCTAAATTTCTGTACCAGTTATTTTTCTGATAATTAGTAACAAATTTGTGTAAAATTGGCTTAAAAATAAGATTTTTTGTGTGAAATTTTACATTTTTGGCATAAAAATATTAGTAGAAGGAATTAAGACTCACCCTTACTTATTTTTCCCTTGAATAGATATCTCATAGGACTATTCCCAGAAGTAGTGTGAAACATTTGAAGACAGTCTTTTTTTTTATATAATTTGTCAAACTTGGCATTTTGGAGAAAAAATGCTAACTTTGAGATTTAATATCTGAAAAGGGACTGAATGAAAATCTACAAAAATTTAACTGGATAACCTTCTTATAGTAGTAAATATGTAGCAAAATTGTTATGAGTGATATCGTTCTAGTTTTAGAGATATGGAGCCGCGAAGTTGACTGAAAAATTTCATTTATTTTGACGCCAAAAAATCATCACATAATGCAAAATTAATTATTCTCGTAATATTAGATGAGTTTTTTTGTGGTATAAACTAACCCTTTTACCAAAACATATAATATTTTAATTTATTTTCCATTTACAGAAAGAAATAATTTAGATATTATGCTTTTATAAATGCATTTTTTTCTACGTGTTAGTCATAAAAACATGATTTTCCTAAAGCGGTCTTTATGCATCTAGTGAGCAAAGAACAATTATAGTTTTAATCTAACCTACAACTCTTCATTCATTTTTAAAAGTTTAAAGCGTTAAAACCCCCCTACAGCACCAAAAAGTCGCTAAAAATCCGAATTTAAGCTCTAGATCCTGCCATTTTCCGTGAGACTGCGCCTGTGTAACAGCAGAAAATGGCGGACGTATTTTCGCGAAAAATTGTAGGATCTAGATCAGTGTTTCCCAACCTTTTCAAGCTCATCACCCCCTTCAAGATGTCGACTGACACCTATCGCCCCCCCCCCTTCTTTTTTCTTCCTCGAAAAAACCATAATTTGGAGCAAGTGAACATCTTTTTTTAAAAAATATAAGTACCTAAAGGAGCGGTAAATTCTTAAGGGGCGATGGGTATTTAGAAGAGAAAATAGCAGTAAAAAAAGGGTAACGAAAACCGAAATTGTAAATATGTACAAAACCGCTTGTTCAGTGTTCAGACAATTAATTACACGTTAAGAAAGAAACAACTTGAAGTTCAAGCTCTTCCTCTTTGCACCTCGGATTAACCTTAGTAGTCCGTGGAGTTAGTGCAAACATATTTCATTTCCGGATACCAGTCTGAAATTTTATGTGGGGCTAAAATTCACAAAGGAGGACAAAAAAACGCCGGGAGACACTTGATCGGAGGTCAAGGTCATTCCGTGATGACGTCATCAAAATGGCCGCTTTTACAGGTAAATACGTTCGTTTAACTGCTTAAAACTCCATCATAGATTGAAATATTGCAAAACTCAAATATATCATCTGAAAGCTCTTTAAAAGAGCTATTTAGAAAGATTTAATTTTTCTTGCTGAGGTCAAGTTCTCACCTGTAATGACGTCATCAAAATGGCCGCTTTTACAGGTAAATACGTTTGTTTAACAACTCCCTAAAACTCCATCATAGATTCAAATATTGCAAAACTCAAATATATCATCTGAAAGCTCTTTAAAAGAGCTATTTAGAAAAGATTAATTTTTCTTTCTGAGGTCAAGGGCCCACCTGTGATGACGTCATCAAAATGGCCGCTTTTACAGGTAACTACGTTTGTTTAACTCCCCTTAAAACTCCATCATAGATTCAAATATTGCAAAACTCAAATATATCATCTGAAAGCCCTTTAAAAGATCTATTTATAAAGATATAATTTTTCTTTCTAAGGTCAAGGGCCCATCTGTGATGACGTCATCAATATGGCCACTTTTACAGGTAAATACGTTTGTTTAACTCCCCCTAAAACTCCATCATAGATTCAAATATTGCAAAACTCAAATATATCATCTGAAAGCTCTTTAAAAGAGCTATCTAGAAAAATTTAATTTTTCTTTCTAAGGTCGAAGGCCCACCTGTAATGACGTCATCAAAATGGCCGCTTTTACAGGTAAATACGTTTGTTTAACTCTCCCTAAAACTCCATCATAGATTCAAATATTACAAAACTCAAATATATCATCTGAAAGCTCTTTAAAAGAGCTATCTAGAAAGATTTTATTTTTCTTTCTAATTTTAAGGGCCCACCTGTGATGACGTCATCAAAATGGCCGCTTTTACAGGTAAATACGTTTATTTGACTCCCTCTAAAACTCCATCATAGATTCAATTATTGCAAAACTCAAATATATCATCTGAAAGCTCTTTAAAAGAGCTATTTAGAAAGATTTAATTTTTCTTTCTGAGGTCTAGGTCCCAACTGTAATGATGTCATCAAAATGGCCTCAAATGACGTCATCACAGGTGGGCCCTTGACCTTAGAAAGAAAATATAAATCTTTCTAGATAGCTCTTTTAAAGAGCTTTTAGATGATATATTTGAGTTTTGCAATATTTGAATCTATGATGGAGTTTTAGGGGGAGTTAAACAAACGTATTTACCTGTAAAAGCGGCCATTTTGATGACGTCAGTACAAGTGGGACCTTGACCTCAGAAAGAAAATTAAATCTTTCTAAATAGCTCTTTTAAAGAGCTTTCAGATGATATATTTGAGTTTTGCAATATTTGAATCTATGATGGAGTTTTAAGCAGTTAAACGAACGTATTTACTTGTAAAAGCGGCCATTTTGATGACGTCATCACGGGTGAGCCCTTGACCTCAGAAAGAAAAATTAAATCTTTATAAATAGATCTTTTAAAGCGCTTTCAAATGATATAGTTGAGTTTTGAAAGATTTAAATCTATGATGGAGTTTTAGGGGGAGGTCAACAAACGTATTTACCTGTAAAAGCGGCCATTTTGATGACGTCATTACAGGTGGGCCCTTGACCTCAGAAAGAAAAATTAACTATTTCTAAATAGCTCTTTTAAAGAGCTTTCAGATGATACATTTGAGTTTCGCAATATTTTAATCTATGATGGAGTTTTAAGCAATTAAACGAACGTATTACCTGTAAAAGCGGCCATCTTGATGACGTCATCACGGGAGTTCATGACCCCTGATCAAGTGTCTCCCGGCGGTTTTTTGTTCTTATATATGTACCTAAGCTCTGTACCAAATTTCACACTGGTATCCGGAAGTGAAATATTTCGGCTGTTTTTGTCGCTAACTCCACAGACTATAGTGAATATTTTATCATTCACTGTCAATTTTATGAATTTTCAGATTTTCAATTTATTTTCCTTCCAATTCTTTGTTTCAATGATTTTAATTACCCAGATTCCAGCGAACAAAAGAAAATAATTTCTTGAAAAATGTACTTCTGTTTTTTGATAAGTACGTCAATGATCTTAGTTTAAATGTTTCCCTTCAAATGATTATATCAGTTCGCTTTGTGAAAGAAAAAAAAATAAAGGTATTTTATTTATTCATTAACATTTTTAGTTTAAAAGTGATTAGTCATAGTATCTTTATTGCGTACATTTTACTTCAAATTAAAGTTAGGTACTTATATTTTTAATATTATAGATGTTCACTTGTTCCAAATTATGGTTTTTTCGTGGAAGAAAAAAACGATAGGAGGCGAGTCGATCAGGTTGATCAGGTCAAGCACTCTTGAAAGGTGGTGATGAGCTTGAAAAGGTTGGGTAAACACTGCTCATAGATCCTATTGCCTTTTCTCGCTGCAAAATAACTACGTCCAGCCTATTTTCTGCTGTTATACAGACAGGACGCAGTCTCACGGAAAATGGCAGGATCTAGAGCTTAATTTCGGATTTTTAGCGACTTTTTGGTGCTGTAGGGGGATTTTAACGTTTTAAACTTTTAAAAATGAATGAAGAGTTGTAGGTTAGATTAAAACTATAATTGTTCTTTGCTCACTAGATGCATAAAGACCGCTTTAGGAAAATCATGTTTTTATGACTAACACGTAGAAAAAAATGCATTTATAAAAGCATAATATCTAAATTATTTCTTTCTGTAAATGGAAAATAAATTAAAATATTATATGTTTTGGTAAAAGGGTTAGTTTATACCACAAAAAAACTCATCTAATATTACGAGAATAATTAATTTTGCATTATGTGATGATTTTTTGGCGTCAAAATAAATGAAATTTTTCAGTCAACTTCGCGGCTCCATATCTCTAAAACTAGAACGATATCACTCATAACAATTTTGCTACATATTTACTACTATAAGAAGGTTATCCAGTTAAATTTTTGTAGATTTTCATTCAGTCCCTTTTCAGATATTAAATCTCAAAGTTAGCATTTTTTCTCCAAAATGCCAAGTTTGACAAATTATATAAAAAAAAAGACTGTCTTCAAATGTTTCACACTACTTCTGAGAATAGTCCTATGAAATATCTATTCAAGGGAAAAATAAGTAAGGGTGAGTCTTAATTCCTTCTACTAATATTTTTATGTCAAAAATGTAAATTTTCACACAAAAAATCTTATTTTAAAGGCAATTTTTCACAAATTTGTTACTAATTATCAGGAAAATAACTGGTATAGAAATTTAGATCATTTTTTGCTCAATCAAGTGGTTTTTAAATCATTTTGATATATTTATAAATAAAAAAGTTATAAGCATCTTCACAAAAGTGCTCTTTTCACGAAATGTCGTTCCGCAGCTACTGAAAAGTGCTTGCCAAAAAAAATTCTGAAGGTTTAAAATTTTTTAAACCATTGTTTCATGCTCCCAATATAACAGTTAATTAACAGGCAAAAAGTTTTAAAAATCAAAAATAGTGAGCAACATGGTCTGTATGATCTCACATGGATTGACCCGTTTGCATTAGTTTAAAATAATTATTTTGGCCTGCCAAATGTCCTCATTTGTGCATAAAATAAAATGCGTATTAGGTATGACAATATACAGGGTGGTCCACTCCTATCGTGGACCATGACGTCATCGGTGGAGCGATCTCTCGATGATGTCATGAAATAATGCAAAAATCTTGATTTTTCAAAACCTCATAACTCGGTCAATTTTTGTGGTAGAACAGTGATTTTTTTTTTTTTAGTTTTAAACGTTACAGTGACAAGAAGGTTTTACTAAATATGATTGATAAGACTGGGGGGCTGTATAAAAATCTAAATTTCGTAACTCTTTCAAAATTTGATTTTTTGAAAAACATTGAATAGACCCAAAATTCCTTTCGTAATTTGGAGATTTTTTCCTAAATGAACTAGATGCTTATCTCTAACGGTTTAGAAATTAGCTATTGGTCCACGATAGGAGTGGACACCCTGTATGTTAAAACTAAGGGTTCTGGGGGTTCACTGCGCCTCTATGTTTACGTAAACACTGATGCGTACCTATTATATTTTCTCTCAAAATGTGCTTTTGAAGTGTTTTCTTTTTGAAGCGTTTGCGACTATTTTTACTTATTTTTCACTTGTTAATTGGCTAGCATCGCCGACCCCCTGGCATGTGGACAGAGGGGTCCACGGACTCTACTTTGAGAAACACTGCAGTTGTGCCTCGATTAATCCAAACATATCTGCCGACATAGGGACGTGAAAATTAAGGAGGCATGCTTAAAATTAGTGAGAGTTTGCGTGTATCAAATAAATGAAATTTGTTGGAGTGAAAAAACAAGTTTTTTTTAAATAGAACTTGAGATTTCTGAAATGAAGTCTATATTGAATCCCAAATTCATCAGTCCATCGAAAAGTTGCCAATAGCCCAAATTTGAAAATGAAAATTACGTTTACTTCTTTGAAGTTTTAGGTTTGAAAAAAAAGAAATAGTTGAACAGAGGCATCAGTTTATTTTCTCTTATGAGTGATATTTAACGTTCCATGCAGCAGGTAAAACTTGAGGAAGTTCAACTCACTGTCAATAAATTTTATTTCCATGCAGGCAAAAAGCTTCCGACTTAATTTCAGTGCAATGCGCGGGAGAGGGGGGGGGGAGGCAGAAAAATGAGCAAAAGGGCGATTTAAGATACTAAAATGTGCAGATTAAATTGTCAATTCGCATCTTGAATCAGGTGGTTCTTTTCTCATTTGTTCTAATTCGAATCCCCTGCATTTCCGTAGGTGTAAGAAAAAAGATTCTTCGGAGTTAAAAAGTTCATATTTTTCTCGTAAACACTTAATCGCGTTATGTCTTTGCATGTGTAGCGAGTTTAACTGCCAAGGACGTTGAATTATTGCCGTAGCCTCCAAATGACCTCGCCAAGTTTCGTTTGATCATTCCGCGGACATTTCGAAAGGCGGGAAAACATGCAAAGGTAGCCAAGTCATGTGATGAGAGTTGATGAGTTGCGTCATATCCCCGATTAGGCAATATGTTTCAATACTGGGCAGTGTGGGGGAAAAATCTCAATTTGCAAATTGTCTTCTTCACTCATTAACATTCGCCCAGGGATTTTTCAAACAAATGATCTTTTGAACTTCTTCGAAGGTATTTCAAAGATGTGTTTCTAGATATTTTTAGCTTTCAAAGTAGAATTAGCTTCACTGTTGTAAAACTAAGAAGGCAAGTGATCAATTAATGTTTCAATTTGAATTGTTTTTTGAAAATTGTGTGCTGTCAATGCAGAAGTGTATTATCAGAAAATCTTTTCCCCTCTTGTGTGCAAAAACTTTTTTTTTTGCTTTAACTCGGAACTTGCTTCAGAATTTTAAAGGAGTTGGATTGTTTCATTTCTCTTGTTGTAATCGATTTCTTTCTTAAAAATTATTCGTGTTAAGTAAAAAATAATTAAGTAAATAAATCAAAATAAAAATAATAATAAGTAAAAAATAAGAAAAAAAAATCAATAAATTAAATTTTATAAATAATTTTTTTAAAAAAAGAAAAGAAATAATCTTGTCCGCAACATCTGGCATCCAGTCCCAGGTTAATTTGTGTTTTAGCACCTTGAATTTAAATTATGTTTTTCTCAATTACTGTGATAAACACTACGTTCTGGGGTTCTAAATTCCTTTCATTCTCATCGCAATCATAATTTGCGAAAAATAGTTTGAATTCAAGACGTCAATATTCAAATTAATGCCAGGGGTTGGATGCTGGGTGCCGTTTTTGTCCAAAGAGGATTGAGTAAAGTCAAGGGTCGGGTATTAATAAAGTCGATTCCGGAGGACATAGATGAAAAACCGGAGGGAGGAATCCGCCCCTACCGAGGAGGAGCATCAACGCGCGAAGACCGGTGGACCTCAAAAAGGATAGGACGTCATTCAACGGTCAAGTGAAAACAATAAGCAATCGTGATTGCCAAAAAATACTTTTCGTTCTCGTTCCCCCTAAATTAAGTAAAACCCCCTAAATTAAGTAAGTTCAAGGACGGACAAGAGAGGGAGCCATCACCCACTTCTTTAGGACTCTCCTTCAGCAATTTTTCGATTTTGAAGTTCAAAAAATTTAATTTTAGATGATCTTCGAAAAAAGGGAAAGGGTGGGGATTTGGGGCTCTGCTCTGGAAAGTTTTTGAAATTAAAGACCGAAATATTTGTGATCAATATGCATTCATCAGGATTCGTGGTAAAGAAAAACGGGCAAGTAAAAAATATCGATTGCGTTTCCCTTGGAAAATTTGTGGATCCGCTCTTGATTTTGTTTAGTATCAGTCATCAGTTATAGGGTTTCAAGATGCAAACACAAGCCATCCCCTCTCCACACGACCATGATATCACTTTTTTTTTTTAAATCTGGACATTCACTATCACAATGTTTCATGTCGTCCGGACCTTTCCTCTCGAAGGTCTCCACCTTTTTCCAACATCCGTGACAAAAAACTGCGGTTTTCTCCCCATTTGTTTCGGAGTCGCTCTTCCGTTGCTTTTGTTGCTGTTATACTCTTACAACACGCATTATATCCTGTCACATTTTTCAGTCTGAAGTCAGCCAAGCGTCCACCCCACAACGCCCGCGGTTTTGTTTGCGCCGCTGTTTGAAGAGAGTCGTGGGAAGTTGTTTCTTGTCAATTGGGATGAGTTTCGATTTCGGAGGGATGGGATGTTCCGCAAATATTCGGAAATGTCTGGAATCGATGCTTCTGCCCGAAGCGATTTCCTTTCTTTTTTTCATTTTTTTTTTGCAATTGAGATTCCGAAATGTTTTGCGATGATGCACTTGGAACTTTTTCAAAAGCTCGAATTGAGAGTAATAATGCATTGAAAAATGATGATTGGAGATAATATTACACCTTTGAGAAATTTCTCTCATTCCTTCCTTATCTACAATAGAGGCTATTTTTCTGTTTCTGTATAATATATGTGTGGGGCAGCACGCTGCAACTTGGAAGGTCAGAAAGCGGTTGATTGGGCGAACTTTGTTTTCATTCTAAAAGCAAAGTGAGCGCAGAGCCAGTGGTGGATTTACCACATCGTAATTGCGAGGAGCCCCAACTATCATAGGGGTGTCGAAAGGGATACAAAAATGCACGTGACAAATGTTTTTACAGTTCTGTGATAAGCAGAAGTATTCTCAAAACTCATTACAACGGGCTAACTGGAAATCCGGCTGCTGTGTTTAACCTAATTTACCATGCGACATATGACGCCCTGCGTAGGGACCTTTAACAATTATGGACCATATTTAAGCAACAAAATACGGTTTTAATTTGCTTATTACGATAGTTAAAATGAAGAAAAAGGTCTTCAGCAATTTGTCCTTTGTTATAAAAAAACACATTTATTGCAATCTGGTAATTGGTGTAGCTGGGTAATTCACATCCTCAGATCTTCAGTGTACCAAGCTTGGAAATGTGTAATAACAAACAAGTTATGCGGCTCTAACTCTATTTTCTTTGTACAAAGCGTTCTACCACTGAATTTTTCTTTTCTCAAAATTTTAATTCAAATTTTGATTTCTTTAGAATTTACATGCATATTGAGATATTAAGAGCAATTACTATTTTTGAGTTTATAGGGAAATCATAAAATTATTATTTTTTGAACTTTTTAGTGCAAATCAACATAGAATTAGATTAAACATTTCGTTTTCAATCTTTAGATTAAATTTATTTTTATATTTTATAACTGCTATGCTAAGGTGACCTGAAGCATCAATAAAAATGTTTGCAAGTGTGATTAACGTTGGCATTTAGAAGGAGTTTACTTTTAAACACTCAACATAAATGATAATGACTTATTATTTTATTTTAAAGTATTTTTTTAACATCAGAAATTTGTTTTAAAAGGTAGATTAAAAAAAAAACAAAAAAAAAAAAAAAACGAAATGTAATGTTTCAATGAAATTTTGTAATTCAATATTAAATGTACAAAAACGCTAGTAAAAATAAATAAAAAATTTAAATAGATAAGAAAGGCATTTTTTTAAAAACTAGTCTGAAAAGTCGATATATTCGCGTACTAACGCACACACAGAATTTACCTTTCGGAGGGAGGGGGGCACTTCAGTGTTAACATGTTTATAAATTAACATATTAAAATCGGCAACGTATGATTAACCAAGGCATAAATACTAGTAAATCTCGAAAATTTTCTGATTGAATCTAACTGGAGTCGACCGTGCAAGTACTCTACCGTAGCTTATTGTTTTTGCTATAGTAAATATGTTATCAATTGTTTCTATTACGATAATCGATTTATTTTGAGGCTAATCAAAATCGTCCGCTGTTGTGTGTAATTTACTCGATAAGACAATGTTGATTTTCGATATCAATTACAAAGGTCATAATAATTCGTTGATGGAGGATAATATTGTTTATGAGTCATCCAGTTATTGATGTGAGACTCGAAAATATGACATGCTAATATTTCATGCATATTTACTTCACTGTAAACGTAAAATGTTAACCTTTTTGGGTCTTAATTTTATTTCTTGCTCAAATTTTTTCCCTTATAGACGGATAAAAATTTTCTTCAAAAGTCTTACACCTAATTTTATTAAATTCAAACATTTGGGTCAGAAAATTAAATCTTGTTCTATTAGTCAGCCATGCGCCCTGTGGGGAACATTTTATATTTTTTTACATTTGTTTTATTGAATATACAGTAAGACAAAAGATAAAACTTTGAAGGTTCGTTTATGGTGTATGAAATTATAATCATTAAAAGCAAAATGTCAACGATTTAAATCAGTGATTTAAATTGCGATTTCAATCAACTGATTTAAAAAAAATCATTTATTTAAATCAGTTTTTAACTTAAACCATCAGAAATCCCCTTGAAAATTGTAAATTCTATTATTTCTAATTTTTTCTTAATCAGTATAACTTTTCTTCTTAATTTAAATCTTGTTTTTGTGACAGAACCAATTAGAAAATGATACTGATTACTCAGAACAAATATCGTGTGACGCAGCAATGTTGTTTATATGGAAAATGATGATTGTAATCGTTCAATCGCGTGGACTGGCGCAATTACTCAAATCGCCACTTGTCTCGTAATTTAGTTGCTTTCCTCAATTTAAAATGTTTTGTTTGTTGCAGAAATGAAAGCGAAAAATTTTACGTTCCACAAAACCTCATATTTATCCAAAAAAAAAAAAGTACTTAGTGTTGCACCCTAAAAAATAAACATTCCAGAACTCATTTGTGGTTTGTTTTTTCAATCTTGCCCCAGGAAAATACCATTTAAAAACCCCAAAAAAATTTCAAGGTCAGGGATGCAGTCGGCGACATGTACCCCCTCCCCCTCATAGGCACCCGGATTTGTTTGCAATAATCGCATCGAACATCGCTTTCTCCGAAGCAGACTTTTTTTAACTTGCAAAATAAAAAAGAGCTCTTACTGCGTTCGTGTGCCACCAAAACATGCTTTGCATCGCTATTAAATCGATCACTTTCACTGAACTGAGTTTACGTTCTACTTTTCCTTTCCTGTGACAAAAAATGTGCCTCTGGCATCAGAACTGTCTCTCTCCCCCCCCCCTATTAGGAAACGATGACTGGAGCGTGTGATGTCATTCGATTTAAATGGAGTGGCTGTGAATGACTAGGTTTACGAAAGCTTATCTCAAAACAGTGGTACTCACGCTTTATTGTAATTTTACTATAGTTTATGTTATCGCATCGAGGCGGAAAATCTGCCTGTAGTTTTCCGAAGCGTTTGGGGAAGTAAGATGTTATCGACGAATTTTTTACCTTGGGTTTTACATGACAGTGAAGACCTACTGGAAAAAAAAAAAGGATTTTTTTTTGGTTGTTTAAAATTAGTGAAGTGAAGTGAAGGGGGATCCAATCAGAAGGAAATATTTTTGTAAAGAATTAATGGAAAATATTAGAGGTCTGGGTCTGAATCAAACGTTCTCTATATCGAAGAACACCCACAGACACCTTTTTTTCAGAAAAAAACAAACTATTTTGACAACTTCAAATTAGCATTTAATAGTTAAACTCCCAAACAGTAATTTCAGAATTAGCTGACTGTACAATTTTGCTGTGTACAATATTGCCAAAATATTTTCTATAGTCAATAAAAAAGTTAAAAAAAAATTTTTCTCCGACGAATTGTATAACCTCCTCCTTTGTTGAAGTCGGTTAAAAAGAAAAAAGAGATAAAATAACCTTGCCAGTAGAGTGCAGCATTTTTACTTCCAGTTTTTTTTTTTTTTTTTTTGAATTCAAATACAGGGTGAGTTCGATCGAATCTGCAATACGAAAAGGGGTGATAGAAGAGCCCAAGTGGAGTATAGAATACCATTAGCGGTGTCAATTCGTAACCGTAACCGAGTTATGGTATATTTAAGGAAAATTCGCAAAAAAACAAAATTCTGAGAAAAAGACCAATTTCTGAAGTTCCTGTTGGGTCTACGCACAAAATAAGCACATCGAAAGAGCAGAAAAAATCCTTGAAAATGACATCTTTTTCATCAAGATAGTCGCACTTTATAGCGAGTTACAAGCTTTCAAACACTGGAAACACTCAAAAATGAAATTTCATCAAACTTTTCAGTCAAAAATTTCAGAAACAACCGTATGAGCTATAACCGGTCAAATGCACCAAAAACTTTCCCATTTCACTAGCTTTCAGATGATACAACAGAAAATCATATTGGGCTTCAAGTTCAGCAGATATTCTGGCTTTTGTTTGAAACAGTATGAAAATCGTCCTTTGTCAGAATATGGAAACCAGCAAAGAGTCAGACTTTTATGTTCTAAATTTTCTATTTCATGTAAGTGTACTGGTTTATTTATTCAAGAAAAGGAAAATTTTATAACTAAATATTAAATTGTAACACTTTATTAAGTTAATAATCACAACAGAAGATAACAACACGTAGAAACAAAGGAAGCATTACTTTAACGCGCTTTTCACAAAGAAAAATTCAAAATTAAATGAGTTACACTAACATCTATGAGTACATTTACATGTAAGCAATCCTCAACATTTCCCAGAGCTACTGAAATTATCATCCCTACACCGGATAGATGCCCTTGGCCTTTTAAGAGCAAAAACTACCGTCGCTCTCAATGAAATTTCATTTTTCACTTTTGCTACTGCTCCATCAAGCCAAATGCGCAAGTCCTGCAAACTGGTTGCATCTGAGCAGTAAACTGCTTGTTTCAAGAATCTCCAAACAAAGAAGTTCACTGGCGTCAGGTCTGGTGATCTAGGTGGCCAAGGAATAGGACCCAAATGACAGGATGAATGGACTCTATGAAATGAAATTTCATAGAGAGCGACGGTAGTCCTCGCTCTTAAAAGGCCAAGGGCATCTATCCGGTGTGGGGGATGATAATTCCAGTAGCTCTGGGAAATTTTGAGGATTGCTTACATGTAAATGTACTCATAGATGTTAGTGTAACTCATTTAATTTTGAATTTTTCTTTGTGAAAAGCGCGTTAAAGTAATGCTTCCTTTGTTTCTACGTGTTGTTATCTTCTGTTGTGATTATTAACTTAATAAAGTGTTACAATTTAATATTTAGTTATAAAATTTTCCTTTTCTTGAATAAATAAACCAGTACACTTACATGAAATAGAAAATTTAGAACATAAAAGTCTGACTCTTTGCTGGTTTCCATATTCTGACAAAGGACGATTTTCATACTGTTTCAAACAAAAGCCAGAATATCTGCTGAACTTAAAGCCCAATATGCTTTTCTGTTGTATCATCTGAAAGCTAGTGAAATGGGAAAGTTTTTGGTGCATTTGACCGGTTGTAGCTCATACGGTTGTTTCTGAAATTTTTGACTGAAAAGTTTGATGAAATTTCATTTTTGAGTGTTTCCAGTGTTTGAAAGCTTGTAACTCGCTATAAAGTGCGACTATCTTGATGAAAAAGATGTCATTTTCAAGGATTTTTTCTGCTTTTTCGAAATATGTGCTTATTTTGTGCGTAGACCCAACAGGAACTTCAGAAATTGGTCTTTTTCTCAGAATTTTGTTTTTTTTGCGAATTTTCCTTAAATATACCATAACTCGGTTACGGTTACGAATTGACACCGCTAATGGGTGGTTCTATACTCCAGTTGGGCTCTTCTATCACCCCTTTTCGTATTGCAGATTCGATCGAACTCACCCTGTATACATGTGATATACATCACATGGTTCAAAAGTACTCTAGGAAGTGACTGCTCAGAAGATTACAAGTTTCTGCATTGCTTAGGATTTCATTTCTTCGGGGGTCTAATGAAATTTGCATGTGCACTTAAAGTTGAGTTTTCTTGTATACATGGATAGAAAAAATGTGAAAAATAGACATTTGCATTTTCGATTTTCTTATTTATTTAGCGCCACTGGTTGCGCACTCTTCTTAACTTTCTCTGTTGATTTTTGCTCGCTCAAGTTCACACCACGTCTCAATAATTTTTAAACGACCTGCTTGCAGTTTAATGAAGTTCATGTGACGTACTTGGCTTTCTGCTTCATTATTAGATGCAACATATTTGAACTCTCTGTTTCGTTCCTGTGCATGGTTCATTGTTTATGTTTAATGCATGTTGTAATTACTGCTAATGAACTAAGGAGCTGAGTGATTCTGTATTATATTACAGTTGTTAACATTTCAGTGACCAATTGACTTTGTCCATCGAGAAATCTTAGTGGCACATCTGCGTTCTATCTGTTAGCTATTAATGGAGCGCACATGCATGGCTTTTGTCTTTTCAAGAAAGTAATGACGAAGTGAATGACTTCAACTTATTAATTGCTCAGACAACAAATGTCGTATGATTAAATTATTAAATACTAGCAAAAATACCCGGCTTTGCCTGGGTCAGTAATACTATTGAGAAACAATTTATACTGACCTTCGTTTTTTTTCCCTGAACTGAACGAACTCGAAACACACCGCACCGCTTTAACGATTTTTAAAATGTCGCCTAATTTGCGGTAACTGTTTTGTTATACATAGGATAATTTTTCTCCCCTCCCTACTTTATGAAAATACACTAAGTATTATTATGTCACTAATTTTGGTCACAGAGAAATAGTCATCAAATGCTGAGATACTATTGCTGACCATAAATTGACGTTAAAAGTTTTTGTCCTTATTGATTTCGAAATTAATAGGGAACATTTGACAATGTTTTGTGCAAAAGCGGAAATTAATGGTAATTTTAGTCTTGTTTAAAGGTTTTATTAATTTAGTATGTGGATTTACTTTACGTTTTGACATAATGTTAAAAAGGTTTTTAATGGATACACACGGAATCGGCCAACAAAGGAAAAAAACTTAACTTCTCAAATGTGGAAGTATTATATCGATGATTAAGATTTTGCCGCAATCGATAAATATCAGCCAATAATCATTTTATTTTGGTTACGTCGTGTAAGAAGTAAAGTATTATTACGTAGTCTTTGGCACAGAAACTGGTGTCAGTTGAAAAAATCGCCGGAAATCTCAGTTATTAAAATCTTCTTGCAACAAATTTGGCAAAATTCCTGTTCAATTGGATACAAAGCAACTGCCCAATTGTAAGTACCCCGAGAAAGTGTCCAATCACCGCAAATAAATTTAAGAAATGCCGTTAAGTTGTATTTAAAGCTCCATCAAATTGGAAAATAATGAACCTAATCCATTTATTAGATGCCAATCTCTTTAAAGCGATTACGTTATACCGATACTTTAAAACACATAAACTCGCGAAAATAATTGATGCAGTGAACAATCTACTAATAAAGGAATACAATTTATCCAACAAAATAATATTTGCACGTTTCAAAGCACATTAAAAAACATATTGCTTAAGGATAAATATTCTATTTACAACTAAGATTACAGTTGTTACAAAATGCCACGAAATAAATAAAATTTTGAAGCTTGAGGCACCCGGGGCTCAGCCCCTCATCCTCCAGTGTGCTATTATTGAAGGTTTCCCCGGATGGGGACATGGCTATTGTTCATCGCAGGATTGATTGCGTGGATGCACGAGGGTGTTGACTTCCTCTTACGAGAGTACCAGACTAATAATGGCCTATGCACTAAAAGTTTTAAATTTAGTAAAAAAGTTAAAATATCAATTACCTCTCAAAAAGATAGTTGTACAAATTTCTTTTTTTTTTTTTTTTGTTTGTTGGTTTAAATACATGTACAAATAAATAGTTTTAAATTTCCCTTTGGTTCTTTTTTTTTTTTTTTTTTCAAATTCAAAATAATAATAAAATAAAACAGCACTAAAATAGGATTAATAAAATGAATAAAAAAATAAATAAAATAAAATAAAATAGAGAAGCAAAAGGCTCCCAGCCAGAGTGCATAAGAGATAAATCGATTTGTGAAGTGGGGAGAGTGGACCCACAGCGGATCCACAAACCCCACCTCGACATTGATACTAGGCTAGCAGAGCACGAGGCCTGCGAGAATTTGCTGGGACATTAAGGGTGCTGGAATAACTCATCGCTTTCCATGAAAGCTTGAAAAATAGTCCAAAGTTTATTTATGGGATCCGTTTGTTTTTTTAAATCAGGCAAAACCTGTTTGAATATTTTAAGGATGGCAGAAAGGTTAAGAACTTTGAAGATGTCTAAAATCTCCTTTATGGAGTCCCACGTACCAGCCACTTGAGAAAAAGTGTCGATTTGTGAGTTGCGACGAGACTGCGCTGGAGTTACAAAATGTTTTAAAATACAAATCATGGTAAAAGCTCGTTAGAAAGCGGGCGCGCGAGCGTTTCCAATGTCTATGTAAAAGCCTGGATATTAACCCTGAAGTTGAAAAAAAATTACTTTTTGATTTGACTGGAGAAAAGCCTTGAAAATTTAATGCGAAAAGTAGAAATGATACACGCAATTCTAGCTATCGACAGGAAGTTGAGATGATGCACTAAATACTGGATTAGTTTGTTGGAAGCCTTCGCGGATTTATACGAAAAATGTACCTTAAATTGGAATGAAAAACGCGCTACCCATCGAACTTTTTCAAATATCGTTATAAACTATAGCCTATGTGTTATTCTGATGTATAAGCTACATTATGGTAAAAGTTTCATTAAAATCCATTCAGTAGTTTTTGCGTGAAAGAGGAACAAACATACATCCATCCATCCAAACATCCATACAACTTTCGCATATATAATAGTAGTAAGATGTGAAATTGTTTCACTTGTACTCTAAAAATTAATGAAACAATTGAGAAACAAAGCAAAATTAGAGTTAGGAAGTTTCGAACTGCATTCAATCTTCAGGCTCTGGCACATGATGACAATATATGTGTCATAGATGATGTCTGGAATAAATGTACGGTGAAAATTCCTTAGGCATCAAGATGTTATAAAGCAGTGAGTAACCGCCCCTAAGCAAGGGCTAAGGCAGAAACATGCAATACAGTTCTCAACTAATTTTTTTCTGTAATTTCATTATTCTTCATTTCTCATTTTCTTACTAACCTGTTTCACAAGAATGCTGCCGTTCTGGAGAATCAAATATTTTTTAAACTTCTTTCTATCCTTCTAACCTAAATAAACTTAAGAGAAAACATATGCTTTTGGCGTTTTTGAATATTTGGTGAATTTTGTAACATGCAATGGTTGCATTTATTTGGTTTCGTTAGTTGATTTTTATGAATGTATTTTAAAGTGCTGAATCCGCAAATGACCTTTATTTCCCTCGTATACTCCTTTGTAAAATTGAATTTTTTTTCCGAAAAGGGTCAGTTTTAATTAATTAGCGTTTAGTTAATCACAAGAAACGGCAAGACTTAGCGTGTTGGTTGTCCTTGCAAGTGCTGTACATTAGTACAATAAATACGTACTGTACCTGAAATGAAAGTCATTGTTTGTTGAATTTCTCGTTGAAAGTAAACTGCTTGACTTGAACCTTGCGGAGGAAATTGCGCACTGACAGCATCATTTTTTTTTTTTTTTTTTTTGCAAATCGCGGTAAGTTTTCGTCTTAATTTCTTTCCCCTGCAATTCCGAAAGCGATTTTAATAAATAGGAGTAGGAGTTTGGACAATTGGATTTCTACGACATGCGTGAAAATTTTTTTCAAGATCGGGCATTATTTCCTATGAATATACTGTCGGCCCCGTTTAAACGAATACTGTCGGTTCCAAGAAACATTATTCGATTAAGCGGGGTATTTGTTTAAGCGGGGATTTTTAACATTGCGTCTATGGCACGGGGTGTATTCGGTTTCAAGATATTTTATTCGTATAAGCGGGGTATTCGTTTATCAGTTACCCGATTAAGCGGGAACGACAGTATTTCAAATTTTCGGAAAATAAAAGTGTTGCTAGTTTAGACTACACTGTAAAAAATAATGTTCTTTTTGCAGTATAATACAGCTAATTTTACAATAGTAAAATGTAAAATTTATTGCTGTGCTTTTGCTATTTTAAACTGGAACCTGTGCTGCCAGTATTATACTGTAAAAACAACAGCTTTTTTTTTTTTTTTTGCCGTGTATCGCTGTCAAAACTGGAAAGATTTATTTTGTTGGATGTTGTGTTATCCATGTTTAATTATTATTAGAATATTCGAATGGTTCTTGAGACGACCGAGAATGAGCTCAAGGTTTCTTTATGAGTTTTAATATGCTTGAATTACTGAGAACGGAGCGTATCGCTATGTTAAAGTGAGAAAGCTATTTGCAACATGATTGCCGGTGCATAACTGTGCTGTGTTATCGCAGTTATGACTTCATTATGGCATGCTGCTGGTTCGCTTTGAGAAGAAATAAATTGAGACATTTGTTAGAACATCATTCGGAGAGTTAGGGGAAAGAAAGAGAAAAATATTTTCACGAGTTGAAATTCCTCGGTTCAGTCTGTTTCTCTCGGCATCCACATGAAACGGCACTATACCATTGGTCCAATTTATGTTTGATATTGGCTTGTCGCCATAACGACAAAAAATACTTTCCTTGTTTTTGTCTACGGTTTTTCCTCTTCAATATACACTAAGGATTCTCAGCCGCTGGTCCGTCAACGGTCCGATGAAAAATTAAACTGGTCTCCCAAGTTAAGGCCCTCCTTAAAAACATTTCTTTTTCAGAAATTAATAATTAACAACGATTATGTTGAACCATATGTTAATGTCATGAAAACGTTTCACAAATTTTTCGTGATTTTTTTTTTTTTTTCCTTGGAGAGATTGCATTTGCTTACAATGCAAATTTTGTGCTACAAAAACTGATTTTTACATTTTAAGTGTTTTTGTAAGTAAATCATTGAAAAACCATTAATTTATATAACACCTACTTTATATCTTTTGAAGCTTTTAAAGTTTCTTACAAAGATGCATAACTAAAACAGATAATCAGCAGTTTGTATGAAATATCGTTAATTGCAATTTGTATTGTATGTAAGTAATGGAACTGTAGAGTGGGAGAAAACTCTTTATAGTTTCGATACCGCATGTTTATGGAATTAATTCCCGTTCATTTACGAATTTGTAACAAATCAATCGTTTTCGCTATAAATTGTACGTTGCTTAGGTCTGATGGTTAGTCAAAAGTAAAAATATCAGCTCTATGACCATAGGTTACATTTGATTATACTTGTTTCTATGTGTTTAAATTTTTTTTTTAAATTCATTTTTCCGAAATTTCCTTAAATTATTTAAAAACCCAGTATTATAAAAAGGGTTCATTGACCCATGAGCATTTATTTGAGAGGGGGTTGGATGTAGGCCCTCTTCTACATCCATTTAATTGGCAACTTGTCAACAATCCTTCATGATCGAGATACCCGAATCAGATAAATGCCTACAACACGAAATGGAAAAAATTGTCTTTCGGGGGGCTATTGATGTATCTCTCTTCTTTTTACTCTTATTATTACAGGTAGTTTTTCTTTTTCGGCCTGCCGCCGCGCGTAGCAACGACCACAGACCGGATGCTGAGAGAAAGAAGAACTCTCTTCTCTTGACAATAGCCTTGTAGTCGTGCTTATCTCCAAGTCTTCAGAGAGGTTCATCCACAAAACGCCCAATGATTTATTATTGCCTCCTCTGCGGTGTTCGAGAAAGCACGCCTACCTGTGCATGTTCTTTTTTTTTCTTATTACGTACAGTTGCGTGGCAAGGATTTTGGTCTTCTGTATGAATGCACCTCGGTTCGATGGGTGCTTTCATAGGAAATATATCCTCTTGATATTATGGCAGATTACAGGATAAGTGTCGTTTCGGCAAAAAGGATTAACAGCAGAGGAGAGAAGCTTTTTTTTTTCAGTGCGTGAAAATACTGCTTGACATTTTGTAGGAGTGAGATACACACTGCATAAAATAAATTGTTGCTTTTTCAGTATAATACTGAAAGCAGAGGTTTCAGTTTAAAACTGAAAGCTTGGTAATAAACTGTAAAACTAGCTATTTTACTGTTCATTACCGTAAAACTAATAATTTTGCATTTTATTTTCATAAAATTAGCTGTATTATGCTGTAAAAACAACAATAATATTGGCAGCTGAGGTTCCAGTTTAAAACTGTAAAATGCACAGTAATAAACTAAAACTTGCAATTTTACAGTTAATAGACTGTAAAACTAGCAATTTTACAGTTAATAGACCGTAAAACTTGCAATTTTATAGTTTACTACTGTAAAATTAGCAGTTTTACAGTTAATAACTGTAAAATTTGCAACAAAATTAGCTGTATTATACTGTCAAAACTACATTCATTTTTTACAGTGTACGAAACCGGTGAAGCCCTCAGTTAGAGACGAGTTGTGTACGACATGTGTATGTGTAATAGCCGTTCTCCCAATCATTTTTAGAAGGGCGCTGCGTCCTGCCCCTTTAATGTTACCACTTGATTCGCAGTACACTGCCCTTTTTTTGAATTTCCTCATACTCTTGAAACATACCTGCCAACTTGTACGTTTTGGCCGTACAATGTACGTTTTTTTGCATTAATGTACAATCGTGCGGTAAAGGTGTAAAATCGTACGTTTTCAACAGATTTTTCATCTATTCCAGTGTTTTTTTTTTTATATAACTAAATTTCAGCTACTAGGCTTCTTTAAAATCCATCGATACATATGTTAAAACGCGAAGGAGAGCCTAAACGTCGTCATATTTCAGCACTGAACGCGTACTTCGCGGAAAACTGGTTCATGTGATTGAGACTGCAATCCTTTTGCATCGTGCAAATATTTTAATATTTACGAAAATTTTAGGTTACATCAACATATGCTACCTTAGGTTATCACATTTAATTATTTATTTTAATATTTTTAAAATTTCTTCCTCCCCATTTTACATGTTACATTTTATCCGTGATTCTGGTAAAATCGCTTCGTTCGTTTGACATTTCAATCCTTTAACATCTTGTCAGTGTTTTAATATTTTTGATGGTTGGAAGTTATTTTGACAAATTGGTGTCGAAAAAAAACTTTTTGCATCATTTTTTAATTTTTATATATAATAAATAAATTCATTTATAAGAAACTGATCTATAATTAACGAAAAATTGCTTCCTGTGTTGAGATTTCAGTCCTTTTTCATCTTGAAAGTATTTTAATATTTTTGACAGCTGGAAGTTATTTTGACATGGCTAGTGAAGAATACTTTTACTTCATTTATTTTTTATTATTCATGTTTTTTTTTTTCCTTCCCAGCATGCTGATATTCAGAACATATTTCACCGAAAATTGTATAACTGAAATGAATTTATTTAATTGAAAATCTAAGGAAAAGTTAAAATGGTAATTAAAATGAAAGAAAACTGAAAGTGACAGTGATATAATTACAATACCTTATTTAATGTCTAATTTTAATTAAAGAATAGGTTATTGCCTTAGTACAGTTTTGTAGGGGAAATTGTAAGATTTTCTAAGAAGACATGTTGGCAGGTATGCTTGACACTTTTGAAGTTATAAGAAACTTCATCACACAAGCAAGCTTTTGTTTTTGGCTTTGAAAACATAACTCACTTGTGTCCCTTATAATTTAATTTGTACTGTTATGTAGTTCGGCGTGCATAGTGAAGAACATGCATAGCTTGCTTTGAAGGACACATAAATCTAATTGTCCTTATAATTTTGTCCATATCACTCATATGGGTTTCTAAATTCAAACTTCATTCTGTCAATAGGAAATTCTTCTCTATATCTGATAAAACTCAGTCATAAATTTGCATAATTTTCGAACCGAATGCAGACAAGATATGGTAATTTTTTCTTTGTCCTAAAATTTTGACCACCAGTGTACGTTCATTCAAAACATAACAACTACTAAGAAGTTTTGACCTTAAAAATATAAATGCTAAATAAAAAGTAAATAAATAAATTAATTAAAAAAAAAGATCCGTTTGGAACGTTGCATTTTGGAGGAATTCATCTATATTCTAAATGGACCCATAATTTTTTATTCAATTCGTATTTGTTACTTCAAATGCTGATTGCTATCCTTCCCTACGTCTGCCGTATTAATTTTGTTTTTATTTTATTTGAAAAACTGTTGAAAATTTTCTCCCACTCTGTTTTTTTTTTTTTTTTTTTTTTTTTTTTTTTTTGTAAAAATAAAAATTTAGTTCTTAGGAAACTGATCCCGTCAAAAATTCTTCAGCAGACCTATGATTTTCTTGCATTCTCTTGGCGACTTAAAGAAGGTCACTAATATTAGTGTCACGTAAGCGAATAAAATCGGTGTGTTAAAAAAATAAATAAAAATGTGAGGGAAAAAAATTAAGTTTATTTCCTTGATGGGAAAATCATCTCAAGGATTAGCCGTGCAATAAAATTATTCTTTTCTCATCCCACTATTTGATTCTTACCTGATATTATTTTTTCGAAGATCCAATCACTTATCGTCATCTATCTATCTAAGAACTTTTCCTTTGTGTGTGCCTTATCAGATAGTAGTTCTCTTGTGCTAAGTGTCAGATTGTACATGCTGTTGAATAGATTAATGTTTTATTTTGTTTTGATTGGGAGGTATTTGACCTTCCTGAAAGTTTCGTGTTTGTATTTATATTTGCTTTTTAGGTGAGAATTCCCTTTTGTTTACTGCTATTTAAAAAGATGTGCAGAAAACACCCCTTTTCCTTGTAAACCGTATTCCGTTGCCATTCCTCAGAAAATTACTGAAATTTCCGCCGGACACGATATTTTCTTTAACTCTTTGAAGCATGATGGCATCGTTTCACATACCTTAACTTTTTCTTTCTTTTCTTTTTTTTTCTGCAAGTCAAAAAAAAAAAAAAAAAATATATATATAAAATATATATATATATATATATATATATATATATATATATATATATATATATATATATATACAAATAAATAAAATAGAAATAAAATAAATAATAAATTTATAAAATTAAAAAAATGAATTAAGAAAGAAAAAAGAAACCACGTTACGCTACAATTTCTGTTCCCAATTTTTCCGGTCCGCGCACACCAAAAGAAAAAAAAAGAAAGAAAAGAAAAGTGGAAATACTGGCTTTGTTTTAATGCATGTGAAAAAATTTTTCAATCATTTTTTCAATATGGATTTTTTTTTTTTGAATCCCAACTACAATGTTATTTAATAAGACATGATGATAATGTGACTGAGTAAATTGAAAACTATCGATCCAGGTCTTTTTTTTTTTAAATTTCTCAAATCAGTGAATTTTATAAAAAATAGAATTAAATTTTTCTTTAAAACCAGCAAAATTGTATTAAAAAATCTGGTCGAAGGTTAAAAAATAAAACAAAATAATAAATAAATCAGCTCAGTAGTTTGCTGCTGATTTATCAGACATGCATTCAAAGGTAGTGGATTGCTGTGCTAATAATTAACTAATTTTATTGTTGTACGTGACTCATTCATTTACGGCTCTTTTCGTTGCTGATCGTTAGCAAACACTGGCCAACGCCCTTCTAAATTTATTTCAAAGAGATGGATCCTCCTGGTAAATAAATTTTGCTTCGAAGTTGCCTCCTTTTAGAGCTCGCAGAACTGAAACTATAAAACTGAATATTTTATTCCAGAATTGCATTAATGAGATTAGGGTTTTCAATCAGAATTTGTCCTGGGGGTGACATAATATTGAATTGAGTTATGTCCGGTTTCCATATATAGGAGGTATTAATACGCCTCTAGCTTAGCTCCATTGAATTATTACTTCATAGAGATTCTATTTTCTTGGTAAATATAGAGAGAGCACTTACAAAAATGTCTGTTTTAAGATTTACATTCTTTGAATGGTTTTACGTATGGTACAAATTCATTTCTACTAATCTTATTGGATATCTTTTAGAATGTGGTTTCAGAAACAACAGTAATGCCCTGTGTTTTATTCTCGAGTGTTTTTATTAATTCTACCATTTTAAGAACTGTCAATTAGTATTAATTCTGTTCAGAACCATCTCGCGAATTCAGAGTGTTGGTAATGTGCATGGTGTCTTATCATCTGACTTATTTCAACTGTTCTATCTTTCAATTAATGTTAATTCATTTTAGACTGTCATCTCATTAAATTTACTGTCAGTAATCGGGCTCATCGAGAGTCAAGGTGGGCCCCTTGTCAGTTTATTCGCCGGGCTCCCCTCTCTTCGTTAAAAAAATTGTCAAATTTATACTGTTTTTAAGCTGGGCCCCCTCAATGGACAAGGGCCTAGTTTTCGCAGGGCCGACGAGACGCCATTTCAACTTAGTGGGGAAATTTGAGACTCGGCTCGGAATCGGAGTGTAAAATATTTATGTTTCATGCTGGAAGGGGCACGATGGCCTAACTGTTAATGGCTCAGCTCTTGGCGGCACTGAGTTTTCGACTAAGCTGACATGTCCTCACGTCGGCCGCCCAGCCGGTAATATTTGATGAAACAATGTCCACTTTTCACTAATCATTCATATTTGACGATTCATAAATCGTTTCATATTTGACCTAATCATTCCATATTTCCTAGTCCTAATCCCCATTTTCTAGTGCTAATCATTTCATACTTGACGAGATATTTCATATTTGTTTTCGAATGTTACTTCTCAGATTCTGTTTGTCTACAAAGTTTGACATATGAGAGCTCATAATTGGCCTATTTTGACCATTCAATCTTTCGGTTTCAATGATCGCAGGTTTATTTAACACCCATCCGTAATCAGATATCAAACCGTAAGTTAGGAGGCATCTGCTTTCTTTTTGCGTTGAAAACTTATAACAATTTTATTGTTCTCTTTTAACTATGTTCCCAGTCTCTCTAATGACTGCCATTAGCATAACCGCTAAACCGTGAAGTCGAACCAGACGGGGGCTGAGGAAAAAAGGTGAACCCCAACACTGGAAAAGAAATCCCGGTTTGCGAAGGGTGACGATCTGCAAATTCGGCTTTAATTATTACTCTTGTAAGCGATGAATATCGGATGTTCGACCTCTTTCTGGCTGCTATTTTTATTCTTCTCTTCCAAGTGCCGATTCAGGGGCTAATGATGTTTCGCATTGTCAACGAGTGAATGGAAATTACCATTTCGCGAATTTTCGAATTCTGTTCCACGCATTAAGAAAATTACCCTTAGCATTATCGTGAACTGAGATTTTTCTTTGCTGCTGCTGCTTTTTAGATTTTTCCAGACCATCATTTTTATTGGCGAGGGAGGGGAGTTTCATCTTATGATCCCTCCCCCCCTTTTTTTTGGAAGCAACTGGTCGAAGTTTGCTGCACTGCTTTCTATGACATGGTGCAGTAAGATTTTAAGTCTTCGTTCAAACTGTAAAATTGCTCTTGATTGTGATCGTCTTTCACGAAGAATACTTGATACTACGTTTTATTTTACCACACCGTAATTTTCAAATTTAACTTCTCATTTTGGAACTAGTATTCCAGTTTTTAGAGTCATCTTTTAGGTATCAATGTTTGGTATTCTGTGAACCAATTTCTCATTTTTTAAAAAAAGGGAGAGGGGAGCAAATGTAGTTTGTTTTGCTACTCACCTTCCTCCTGCGTCTGTTCCTCGCTTCGAGATGGTATTGAATCACTTTTACAAATAAAGAATAAACAATGTTCTTGATACATTTCTGGCTTGCTTGATAGAAATCTGACCTGCAGCCGTGGGCCAGATTTTAAATGCTCGTAGGCCATAGTTCAAAGACCCCTGGTCTAAAAATATTTTTTTACGTCCTTTTCCCCCATGGTAGTTACGAAAATATCGTTTCCTAGTTATGGAAAATGGAGTGAAAGTAATTTGTAAAAAAATATGTTTCCTTCATTTATTACTTATTTATCTATTAGCTATTTTCGTCGGTGATTTGACGATCAATCAAACGACTTCATTTTTTTTTTATTTTGCGTCATCTGTCAAACTATAATTCTTGAAAGCAAGCTACTGTACCGAACTTACTTTCTTTCAATTACAAATTTCATGGAAATTTTTCATATGCTTATGGATATGTTAGCAAAGATGGGGAACAATATGAATACTGTTTCTTTGTTTGCACTGAAACATGTCCGAATATCAAATATTTTATCTCAAATAACAGCAAAAAACACAAGTACGACTACATAAGAAAGTGCTTAAAATGTTTTTTTTTTTTGGCTTAGAGCTATTTTCCCATTAAGTTCTGTTTCGTTTTGATTACAGCCACGAAATTTGTGAGCAGCAAACCTGATTACCACAGAAAAAAGTCGAGCAGTTCCAATGTGACATTGGAACTGGCCAGGTAGAATCACGTAGGCAGTACATGTCTACGTGATGTAGTATTGGCAGTTAGAGAACTGACTATTTAATTTAGTTTTGGCAGCTCTCTCTTCTCTCACTTCACGAGATTCTAAAACTGTTTTGTACAAAATTTACAAAAACCGTATTAAGGACGCGAATACAAACTCTATATATTTTGAGAAAGGTTTCAACCATTTGATTCAGTTGATTTGAATCATAATTTTCATCAGTTGAGGATTTTAAGTTTTTGATTCAAATCATTTTTTAGTCTAAGTTGCAGAAATCTTTAAAAATCTAAACTTTACTGGTTTTGTCTTTCGCCTAATCCAGTGCCTGACTTCTTTCGTAATGATTACATTTTTTTTTTTGTTTTCAGAGTTAATTGGAAGCATACTGTTCTGAAAACAAAATTGTTTGCAATTTTGTTTTCAGAATTAGTCAGAAAATTCTTCCTTTCTAGAAGGGAAGGATTAAAATAATGTTTTCAATATTTGTTTTGTTCTCTACTCTCTGGTTGCGCCCCTGGAATCGTTACATTTGGCATTATTTAGTATTCTTCTGTTTTCCACACCTGTGCATGGTATTTCGCAATGTTGCTTCCAGAGAAAATTGCGAGTTGTAGTGTGTGGTGGGGAAAAAAAAATCATGATGTGTGTGAACGTGAACCAGTGGTTGGAAAAACTACATTTTTTTTGCAGCTAGCTACAACTACAACTACTTTGTTATAGATGTAGTTAACTACAACTACTTTTTTTAAATGTAGCAACTACAAACTTCGTTTCAAATGTAGTCGCTACTTCGCTATTTTTAAAAAAATGAATAAATAAATAATTAAAAGCAAACAGGTATGAGGATTGAAGGGAAAGAAAAAAAATAAGTGTATTTGATTAAATTATTAGCTCATTTGAACATGGAATATTACTAAGAATCATGGATTATTTATTTTTTATTCTTCTTTGTATTTTCATGAATCTTGTTTCTAATTGCGTCCGCTGATGCACTCGTGTTAGATTTGCACTAGTCAGAATCGATTTTACCTTGTTTCTTTCTTTCCTTTTTTAAAATTTATCTTTATTTATTTATCTTAACGAATATAAAAGTAGTTTTCAGAAATCGCTACAAACTACTATTTGTTTGTATCCCACTACTCTCTACTCTACTTCTTTTCAAACTGCTATTTGTTTGTATCGCACTAGACTACTCTCTACTCTACTTCTTTTTAAAAGTAGTGCGCTACACTACAAACTGCTAAAAAATGTAGCTACTACATAGGCCCGTCATTTAAGGGGGCACGGGAGGTCAATTGCCTCCCCCCCTTGACTTTGGGAAATCAATGTATTGGCATATAAGTGGGCGTGGTTTTTGTCGCTCTTTGGTAAAATTTACATTGTGTATGCACCCTTTGCCCCCCCCCCCCCCCGGAAAATTTCGAAACAACGTCCCTGCTACTACAGTAGCTTCGCTACTTGTAGCGCGCTACTTCCGACCACTGGTGTAAACTAAGAACTAGCGCAGCCAGAATTTACTTTCTTGAAGGAGGGTCATAACCTTGCTCACGTGAAGAAAAATTATCGTATTAGAATTGGCAGCGTTTGTTGAAACCAAGAGTTGGGGGGTTGACCCCTCGCTGCTCCTGTTGGAACTCGGTGCTTCCGAATCGCATTTCGTTATGTAAAGTAAGTACTCAATTACGCTCCTTGTAGCTATGAATGGACGATAGGCCCATTGTGATTAAAACACGCAACGGATGAAGGAAGGGAGCGGGAATGTGCGCAACCGGTTTCACCTTTCCGTTTAGCTTGTTTCTTTTGCCACGCTCAGACGAGCTTTGCTCATTATTTCTAGATTCCACAGCTACCTGTGTCTGGAGGAAAGGAAAAAAATAAAAAAGGGATGGCTTTATTATTTATTATATTAAACCGCACGGCTTCGTCTGCTGCTTTCGTAACGCATGCTTCGCAGTTGGTTGGTCGGTGGCGGGTCCCAGGTGAGATGAGAGGGTGAACAGATGTGGGGAACGTATTTCCCACGAAACACGTGCACGTGGTGAAGCTCGACGAATCCGTTAGCTTGGTTGGAATACTGGAGGTGATTTGTGGTTTCTGAAGTTCTGGATTCATTGGATTTATTTGGATACATATGTTCTACAGGTGAATAGAAATTGTTTCCATCAAATTATTACCGTAGACGCCGGTTTTTTTTTCCAAGTAAGCCACAATTTGTAAATATTCAACAGAGTTAAATTTAACAAATTATGGGATTACGTACGTGAAAATTTACAAAACAACTCATGGGC
>JAXGGA010008045.1:0-59083 GCA_038373865.1 Uloborus plumipes
GTCTTGCTTCTTACAAAATATAGTTAAAGAACTAAGAGATATTTTCGAAAGAAAAAAAAATGCATTATATAAAATATGAACAAAGTGAAAAAGAATTTTTGACTCTTATCCTTTTCGTCCCAAACATTAGTTTTATTTATCGATAGAGCACAGTCCTTAGATAAAGATGTTTGCTTTTTTGAACATATTCACGCAGTTTTTGATCCTCATGGGAGATATAATCGGTTATGCCTTATCAATAAACGTTTTTTCATTACTGAAAGAAGTTGATTAGATCTTGCAAAAGCTACATCGGTAGAGAAAATTACACAAAAAAGACATTGACCCTAATTAATTCATGGTATAGGTGATTGGTCGCGAAAAAAATTTGATAGCCAAAGGAACTACAAGTTTTACTACGTTCTTAGTTACAACTTCGCTGTTCATCTTCATACATCTTCAGGCGAGTAAATAGTGGCTACAAGAGAGGGGAAAAAAAAAGAAAAAAAAAAGGAGAGATCTTTTTTTCCTTTCGTTATAATTATTTGACCTTGACAGTAGAGAGAAGTTCAACCACTTTCTTAAGTACTCCGTGAATAGATTTAAAGGACTGGATGTAGGCTTCATTGACATGCAGCTAAGGCTTTCAGATGCGTGTACGGCTAAGTGGAGAGATGACTTATTGGAAATGTTTCTAACAAAAATTGCGGCTCTGTTAAAAAAATCTGTTTCAATGATCTTTAGTATATTCCAATGAAACGAATATTTGCATCCAAAAATGAAATAACTGATTATTTCCCATGAGAGTCTATTTCGTATTCATTACATGCTGCTCTATCTTTGAGGTTTTCTGACACATTAGAAGCAATTTAAGACCAGGGGCGGACACAGAAATAGTTTTTGGGAGGGGCCCGGAGAAGTAATTTATTGTTTTTTATCAAAATGAAGTTTAAAACTAAGAAACCTACACTAAAATAAAGTGATGTTACGTTATATTTTACCTCGAATGTAGGGGTAAAACATTTTTTTTTCTTTTAAAATTTGAGCCAACCCCCCTGCAAAACCTCGTATAAATTTCTCCAAAACAGTGTAATGATTCACAGTATTACTTAAAAATATTGTCATAATGATCAAAGAAAGAAATTAATAAAATAAGATAAGAACTATTTTTAATTGCAAGCAGACAGGGCTCCTAGGTAAGCTACCTGTACCACCACCAAGGGCGACAGATTTTAGAGGCTAAAACTTTCGTTGCGATATAATGAAAAAATTTTAGCTTGTGCGTACAGGATACAGTGATAAATATAGCAGGAGTCAAGCCAAGGCTCGCACAGAGGGCTGCAAAATTCAGGCACAAATTTTCTTTTCACCCTTAATGTCTGTTACTTTGATTGTTTCATCACTAAATATCGAACATACTTTGCATTTGCAGATTTTACACCACTAGCCACAGGTTTTGAAAGCTGTTTTTTTTTTCTTGTTTTGTTTTTTTAATGCAAGAGTAAAAGCTGTGGTTTTTTTTTTTTTTTTTTTTTTTTTTTTGCAGCATAATTTACTAAATCTTATTTTAAAAGAAAAAAAACAAGCTGGTCATTCACTGGGGTGTTTTCGTTCATTGATTGGTTTACGTCATCATGGAACATGCTATACTTCGCAGCAACTTAACTTGTCAGTGACGTTACTACGGGCGGAGCAAATAAGAGCTCACAAGCAGTCAACGGTCTCCTCTAATTCGCCAAGTAGGCTGTGACGTTTTATCTAGCTCGTTTTTCATATGCTAAGGTCACGCTGTTGGCTCCGCCCGTAGTGACGTCACTGCCAAGTTAAACTGCTGCGAAGTATAGAGATAACCTTCATTATTTTGCGGCAGCCAATTTTCTTAGGTCTGTATAGTCGGAATTCTTAGGCCAGTAGTGTAACACAGTCCAGACAAACACATTTCCTTTAATTGCAGAAGCAACACATAAAAACTGCATACAAATAGAATAACTTACTCCTTAATGCATCATAGAAGGAAGTAACAACAAAGTAAAAGAAGTACTTAAAAGTACGGTTTTGAGTATTAAATAGACGCAGACGATAAATAATAAATAAATATGAGTTTGAAATCAGCTACACAACCGAACCAAGATTTTTCAGTATTGACGTATAGTAAATTTGTGACATGGTTGAAGACATATTTCAACTGCAATGCTCAGAATGTCATACCATTTGATTTCAAATACTCACTGTATCAACGGAGTCTTTCCCTCTTTACCACAAGCAGAAGTAATACTATGACAGTCGACCTACGATTTAAACTTAAGATGTCGTCTCCTATGCTGTAAATACATATCAGAGCTCACACCATAAAAAGCCTCCTTACTCCTGGGAGAAAAAGAAAAAGAACTAGGTGACGAAGATTTGAAATTAGTTAACTGCTATCAAGACTCATGCAGATATAATGAATCACGTTTTCGACACGTTTAATGTAAAGTGGCACAATTTGCGTAACATTTCATTCTCAGATTTAAAAAAAACTCCCACTTAAATTACACGAGAAGCTATTTTTAACGTTATTTTCAAGTTTCTCCACTCTCCTGTGTAAGTGTGTCGGGGTAAAACATGCTTGGAATTAAAGAGACCCTTTTTCGGTTTCCTATATTATATTTTGCCCTTGTCCATTGTTTTGCGTGCAAAAGATTTGATAGATCCCCCCCTCCCCCCCCCCCCCTCTCTCGCTTGCCCAACTCTCTTTTACATTTTTTAAACTGATTCAACAAAAAAACGCATTCCGTATTAGGTTGTTATGAAATGGCATAAATTAAATTTACTAGTCATTTCACTATAACATGCTTTAGTTAATCTTTCTTTATTCATGGAAGGAAATTTGACACAAATAAACACTCAACAAAAGATAAAAGGTTTCATATTCCTACTAGCTTATTACCTGGGGTTGCCTGGTATTGCATTATGTTTAACTTATTTCATGCTAAAATGAAATAGGTGGGCCTTAAATTGATAATTCATTGTTAATAGTAATATTTGCTGCAAAATACTCATATTTAAATGTGTTAAATTTTATCATTTTTTTATGCTTAAACTGTTATTTCTATTACTCAATATATTCAAAATTGAAAGAAAATGACCATTTTGAGACAAAAAATATAAATTTTGAGCTTTTCGGATTTTTTTTAAATTTCAACACCCCGCTTATGTGAGTTCTAGTTCATCAAGGTACCTCTGTGCCAAGTTTGATAAAAATCCGACGAAAACTGGATTTGTATAAGGAAAGAACATACAAACAAATATACAGGGTGTCCACTCCAATCGTGGACCAATAGCTAATTTCTAAACCGTTAGAGATAAGCATATAGTTGATTTAGGAAAAAATCTCCAAATTATGAAAGGAATTTTGGGTCTATTCAATGTTTTTCAAAAAATCAAATTTTGAAAGAGTTACGAAATTTAAATTTTTATACAGCCCCCCAGTCCTATCAATCATATTTAGTAAAACATTCTTGACACTGTAACGTTTAAAACTAAAAAAAAATCACTCCTCTACCACAAAAATTGACCGAGTTATGACCTTTTGAAAAATCAAGATTTTGCATTATTTCATGAAGTCATCGAGCGATCGCTTAAGGGACCGTATGCGAAATCCTTCAAAATCTTGATTTTTCAAAACGTCATAACTCGGTCAATTTTTGTGGCAGAAGAGTGATTTTTTTTTAGTTTTAAACGTTACAGTGTCAAGAATGTTTTACTAAATATGATTGATAGGACTGGGGGGCTGTATAAAAATTTAAATTTCGTAACTCTTTCAAAATTTGATTTTTTGAAAAACATTGAATAAACCCAAAATTCCTTTCATAATTTGGAGATTTTTTCCTAAATCAACTATATGCTTATCTCTAACGGTTTAGAAATTAGCTATTGGTCCACGATTGGAGTGGACACCCTGTATATTCAAATATGCATGCATCCATTTATATATATATATATATATTAGGGTGGAGTGAAAATGATCGAAAAAAAAAAGTTTATCGCAATTAATTAGCCTGTATGCGGAAAAGTTGCCACCTATAGGCGTAACCATATCTCTGAAGTTTTAGCTTCCTCCGAAGTTATCTTCATCTGCCTATTTACCATTGAAGTTTCTATAAAATCGTTATATTCAAGAAATGTTAATACAGCTCTTTGCATGTTTTCCTTGAGAAAAGAAGTCAAGATCTCGTTAGGCAGAAATGGCTGCATACCAAGTTCCATTACACTCCTATCCTTTGTCTTCAAATCTTTGGGTTAATTGTCTTCCACAACTCCACAATATTGCCTTTTAGTTTCAAATTTAGGCAACAAAATTCTCGATGATATCCTTGATCTTATAAATATGTACCGAGTGTCATTGCCACATACAGCTGCTGATGCATCAGTAATTATTTTCACACAACGCTCTACTGCTTGTGAATGGCACTGATATCTTAAAATATTAATATCCTCAGTAACATTCATACTCATCTGGTTCAATTTATTATTAGAAATAGATTTTGTTATCGGTGGCTTAGTAAGTTTTACTGAATTTCAGTCAAGTAAATTCATGTAGTTATCTGCGTTGAAATTTACAGTGGGAATCTTGAATTCTCGAACGTTTGTATCGAGTTTAGCCATCTTTCTACACTTTAAAATTCTTTGAAGGCCCAACTGCCTCACGTGTATTCGATCATCAGACAGCATTTACAGTACAATATCCTCTGGTTGCCCAAAATACGCGTCTCTTTACTGTGTTTTATCTTCTATGTTCTTTAGATCTCTAAGTAGAAATAGAGGTTTTTTTTATTATGCACGCATGCGTATACTCTAATTCCATACTGCGTTTAAAATCTCAATTTCTCCAATGGGTCTTTTTCTGAAATATATAACCGAAATATATAACCATATTTGCTTTCATTAGTCATCTGGCATGACTCATTTTTCCTGGAGCCTTTCGTGACAAGTTGAATTTAATTTTTCCGTTTGAAATTCCAGTGCACATTTCGTAGAAATATCGCTGGTCTGTACTAAGTTCATTAAAGGTAATCTCGGGCAAAGTTACTTCTACCCTTTCCAGTTTTTTCCCAATATCTCCTCAATACCTTTTAGGGGCTATTGTGTTTTGTATCCAAATGATGTAGCAGTAATTCATTAGTATGTAATAAGCCATTAAAACTTTGTAAAGTCGTTGTCCAACAGAGATTTCAATTTGTCTTATTACACCATTTTTAGATCCTGTATTGACTACTCTTCCATCACACCCAATAGCTTGTACCTTAGAGTACCTTAGAAATTTCAGCAGTTTTCTCTAAAAAACTTAACATGCTAATTTTTTATGTCATTAGAACTACCAGATTTGGGAGTGACATTGCCAACATATGTTGATCCAGTCTTAAAAAAACTAAAGCAATCTGCGCCTATGTTATTGTTTCTTTTAGCTGTCCCTTTCTCTTCCTTAATTTGAATTAATGTCTTGTCTTTTCGACAAAGTACAATTCATATTTTTCTGATTAAGAAAGTTTTTCATTTTTCCTTTTCAAGTCAAGACGGTTTTTATTTCTTTCCCTTCTAATTTTACTACGATCGACTACTTTAGAAGAATTTTCTTTCGTAATTATTTCCATATCTTGCAAAGCAGCATTTATGAAAATTGAAGCTCATCTATCGGACACACCAGTTCTGTCACAAGAATGCGCTGCATTTGGAAGTCTAGTTCTCATTTGCGAATTTGAAGGAGAATCTTGACTTTTATTGTGTTTTTGTTTTACGTTGTTCATAGTCGGAAACCGTTTCTTCATTTTCGTGAGAAGAATGCGCAGAATAAAAAATCTGTCTTATAAAAGAAGAAGAAAGTCTGCCTGTTCTTTCAACAATAGAATTTGAGCATTTTTAGCTCTTTAATCTGCTCTTTCTTTCCGTTTTAATCTCCTTTTAATCAATTTGCTTGCTTTTGTTTCAACATTTTAAATTTCTTTGATCCGTTAAAAATGATCTTTCAACTATAGGAGTTATAATTTTGCAAGTACAGAGAATAAAATTCTTGCATTTTCATGATGAAGTATCATAAAGATTTTCTTCGGCTGATTTTCTAAAAGACACAATATTTTTGAACAAATTTAGTGCACCTTTTTGTTATAAATTCTTTTTAACGAATATCTTTACGATATTTTGTATAGTATTCTTCTTGTTGATCCGGTACAGTAGAAAGTGAACTTTCTCACAGTAAGCATTTAAGATCGTTCATTACACGGGAACACACCTCTTTATAAGCAGGTTCCTTTTTATTTGTTTTCAAAAATTTCAGGCGTATATATAAAAAATGTCTTAGAACATCCTCATAAGTAGGTGGAATGAAATGTTTGAAGATTTCAGGAGTTTCAAGCAATGGACTTCAGTCTTGTGATCGAGTCTTGGGCATTTTGAAATGCCTTAAGTAACGTGTGATAACTAGATAGAAGTACTCACGTGAACGCAAAAAAAAATCTTACACGTAATATAAACTAAACAGAACGTTCTAACGGTAGGGGTTCAACTTATTCGAAGGAAAAAATTTCATTGATAGTGGAAAGTGAACGTAAACATTAGTCGGTTAGGAAGAGTATGCGCGTTGCGCAAGCGTCATGTAGACCATCCTACAATTGCCAAAGTCATTCATTTATTCCCTGACTGTTCATTTCATTTAATAAAGTTTAGTGCCAATCATTCGTAACTTCAAATCAGAGATGTTTTATTTTTATCATTTCTTTCTTCCAATTAGGTGAGAAATTAAGCAAAATACTTAAAATTCAAGGCCAGATAGGCAGATAAAGATATTATTTTATTTTGCTGAAATTTTGTACAATAAATAGGCTTCATAAGGGGCAACTATTCCGCACACAGGCTAAACTTATTTCGTACTTTTATTTTTTCACTCCACCCTAATATATATATATGTATATATACCATAGTTTTCCATAAAAGAGACACGTAACTAATCAATGAACAAGCAATCGCATCAAAGAAAACTACGTCACCGCCTTCAGTGAAAGCCAATAGTTCCATTCAGCGAACACAAATCTAATTCCTTTAATTCCGTCTATTAACTTTCCAAATTGGTGGCGTTTTCTCCCCCCCCCCCCCGCTAGAGTTGATACGAATCCCCCCCCCCCTCTCGGAACCCAGGGAAATTCTCTTTTTATTCCCTCATCGTATCTGCAGCAAAACCTACAGTACAGGCATGATCGATCAAACATAACGGGAGGGAGAGAAAAAAAAGTTTCAACTCTCTCCTCTATCCTACATTCGGTTCGAAGGCGCTCCTTTCTTCCTTTCATGCAATGGGCTCATAAAAGAGACTGTTTCTTTACTTCATAGATAGATTGCAATAAACTTAAAAACTGTGAACGTGAAAGGCCAGAAGGAATAAAATGATGGCTTTCTATACGCAACCGAACTAACCTCATTAAAATTCACGTTAAAGGATTATATTTTGGTGATACTCCGGAACAAGTTAAAGTTGTTAGACTCAATAACATGAATAAAAACTTCTTTTATTTTTGTACACTAAAATATGACTTATGTTTTTACAGTATAATACAGCTAATTTTACAGCACTAAACTGTAAAAATTGCTAATTTTACTGTAAGAAACTGTAAATTTGATCCTTTTACAGTAGTAAGCTGTCAAATTACTAATTTTACAGTAATAATCTGTAAAATTGCTAATTTAAAAGTTTATTACGGTGCATTTTACAGTTTTAAACTGCAACCTCTGCTGTTTGTATTATACTGTTATTTTTACAGTATAATACAGCTAAATTTTACGGCAATAATCTGTAAAATTGCTAACTTTACAGTAAGAAACTGAAATTGCTAGTTTTACAGTTTATTACTGTGAAATTGCTAGTTTTACAGCTTTTAACTGGTAAAAATTTTCTCCCAACAGTGTGTATCCCGTATGCAGTGAAATGTGAAATCCTATTACAAACGAACTTCAAGGATCCGCAAATTTTGTTCAGTGAATCGTGACTTTCATTGTAATGAAATTCAAGCGACGTTTCTGAATTTACATTCAATGTGTTGACAAATCATACAAAAACTCTGAAGTGCAAGTTCACACTTGATAAAAACTCATTAATTCCGTTTAAAAGAATTATTCGCTGGCGATGGGGTATAAACAAGTCATGAAGCTAATTCCACGTTCCAGACTCTTGAACCAGATTTCCGAAAACTCTCGAAACCCTAACTTAAGAGCTACGTTAGTTTGGAAAAAAAAATTAATGTGATCCTTTACACCGTGAAGAATTTTAAGAATTAAAAGTTATGTCTTTACTCGTTTATTTTTAAATTTTGCTAAACTCCTTTTGAAATTCGCCGTCTTTAGCAGGCAAAAGACAACAACAACAGTATGTGTTTCTCCCGATATTTTATCATTCGGTAAAACTAGGACTCCTATTCAGCAAATTGAGAATTTTGGCACTCCCGAACATTTTCGGTCGAGACGTCCATGTTGACAACATTTTGATATCGAATTTAGAACTTTCTACTCTCAGTGGTGAAATTTACAACTACTTACAATTGACAAAAATACTCACAAAAGATACTATTTTTCCACTTGAGTTTTTCTGGCAGTCCCGGAAATTGTTAAAAGTTGTGCTTACAGCATACCACCAGGGAACGAATAACTTAATTGTGTCCCAAGGCCGACAATACTTTGGAGGCCCCCTTCTATGTTTTACCTTTTTAAGTCAATGAAGAATTATCTTTAACTTTTTCGCAGTGTCGGTGATAGCGCCTTTTGGGAATCATTGTATATGGTTCTACAGGGCCCTATGCAGTCACACTGCTTGCATTATGTCTAGCACACATACTACTTTCTTATATCCATTTTTGCTTAAGAATTTTATAGCAAATTCTCAGGACAGAAATCTTTCTTACTTGCATAAAATGAATTAAATTAGAGAAATACTAATTAAGTATAAAAAGAGTTTCTTTTTCCGTTAATAAATTATTATTTTCTCTTAAAAGTATATAATTCTTAAAAACTGTGCATCAGTTTTTAGGAAATTGGGGCCCCCTTAGAAAGATGGGGCCCCAGTCCCGGACTTAGTTGGCCTGTGCCATAATCAGGCCATGCATACCACCAAGAATAACATCAAATGACGTCACTGAAAATTTTGTTTATTTTTTTTCTGTAAACAATACAGCGATGGTGCATATTATTAATCTCATTTAGAACATTACATTCAAATCGCTAAACATTTTAATATACCTGTATAAGTAGCATTCAATCCTTTAATGATCAATTATAAACTCCTGACACCTAATATGAAATGTATTAAATCGATTTAAAGTAATTTAGTGTGCTGAAAGCAAAACTGATTAACCAAATAATCTTTTGTTTAGAAAAAGAAATAAATTTTGTGCAACGTCTTTTTGTTGAAACAAAAGACTTTAAATTCTGCGTAGCATACTATCTGAGCAGCCTTTAATCACTTCCTGGAGTCAGAAAAACTGAAACCCAAAAACAAGTGTCATTTCTTATCAGCTTCTAAGTCGCTGTCAGCTTCAGAACGCTGATTGTTGCGATAATTAAAGTGTTAATGAATTTTGAAATGTTGCTCTCCGCTTTTTCTTAGTAGGGTATTCAATAGCAGCTTACTCAATCGCAGATTTGTTGATATTTAGCTTTTGAAAGTTATAAAATAACAAAGATTTTGAGACTTTTTCCTCGATTCAAGTCAGCAGTTTAAAAGTGTTTTTGAAAGCTATTTTCCACCATATATTTATTTTTTACCGTTCATTCGCTCTTCAAATCCAATATTCCCGTTGAACGCATCTATATTACTTTCGCCGATTTTTACTTCCTAACTGATGTCACTTTTCCTTTAGTTCGTTCCTATTAGAGAAATTCTTTTGTCACTCCAAAAGTTTTTTTCCTCCACCCTCCCCCTTCCCGCATTAAAACTCATCAGAGTGAATCTTCATCGATCCAAAGCAGCGGAAATAAATGGTTCGACTTTTCTGAACTGCTCTGATTTAGAATTCATTTCTCTTTCTCGATTTAAAACTAGGAACGAAAACTTCTTTCATCATTTTACCCTCTCATTTATTACCAATAAACAGTTCTTTCGAGTTCCATTAATTGATTTTAAATAACGAACCTTGAAGTAAATGAGTAAAATCATTTATATTAGAATAGAAAACGGACTGCGTAACATAACGGTATTTTAACGATTATTAGCCTTTCAATTTCGAATAACTTTTTTTTTTTTTTTTTGCTACTTGCTACTTATCGTATGTATACTGTCAAAATGCTGAATTCGGAAAAAATAGTAAGAAAATGTTTCAAAATGGTATTTCACAATATTGATTGCATTTTTTTTTTCACAGGATGAATATTTTTCTGGTTGGTTATTGTTATTAGTTTTAATGGCGTATAAGCCTTAATTGGCTGTTCCAAAACATTTTTCAAATAATTTACTAGTCTAGTAAATTGTGGAACCTGTCACTGTTGATTAAATCATGAAAAATTAGTCGCCATAGGCATAACTCATTTTTTTAATACAAACAAGGGGGGAGAGAGAAAAACACATGACATTAAATAACGTTCCTGCTAAAGAAAAAATCTTTAAATTTCTTTTTAAAAAAACTAAAAAATACGCTTTTAGATACACTCATAATAACATGTAATATAGTTTAGCCTTTACATGTAACATAGTTTAGCCTTTAGTATTAATAATAGTATTAAATATATTACTTTGTAAAAAACTTGAAATTTATCTTTTATTCAGAGTCACGTATACATACATACAAATAAACAAACAAACCCACATGTGAAACTAGTAAAAGAAGATTTAAAAATGTATTTGATTTTTAAACGAAATTTTTGATGAAACATTGCGGATAAAAAAAAATCGGCATGAATAAATACTCCCTCCTTTGACACGGTCACGAAACCGTCCTCACTTGAATAAATTCATCCCTCCCATTTAATTTCGTATTTGGGTTCAGTGAAGCAGAGTTAATCACATCTTTCAACCCAACAGCGAATGATAAGGGGACTAAGAATCTTGAGTCTTATTAATGAAGAGCAATCTCAATAGTGGTCACCAAACACAGCTGTCTTTAGGAGAAGCAAAGGTCTATTATTCCAAATATTTCTGGATGTTTCCACTTAAATATCGAGTTTCCTAGAAATATAGTTATTTGAGCAATGAATAGAGCTTTCATACAAGCCAACTATAGGGACCTTGCAGTTAATCTCAAGATTAACTGCAAAATATTAATAAGCAAATAAGTCTATTATTTAGCAGTGAGAGAGGAATAAACAACAATAATATGACTAAAATATATTATACGGTTTCTTTTCTTTTCTTTTTCTCCCCTCCCTCTCCCCGAAAAAAAAACTCAAAATTCAACAAAAATATACGCATAAAATAAAGCTGGAGCTAACGTATTCTACAGGTAATCTTTAGAGCAATTTTTTTTTCTTTTTTTTTTTTTTTTCAAAACGAATTCGCAATGCAAATGAGAGATCTGCTTTATCCGCGTAAAATGGAAATGTTTTACCGCTTCGGCTAATTTCTTAAATCACCGCAAGTTGGCGTTTTCAAACCCAAGTTCTATGAATAAAAATTATGAGAGACACAAAAACTTCTCGCAATGCTTACTCCTTTAAATATATATCGCTTACTCCTTTAATTATATATTTCAATTTTCAATTTATGTTATTGTTCTCCTTCAAACAATAAAAAAATTGTACAAATCTGTTAATTCCACTGTAGATGCGTAGAATAGCGTAGAATAGGGAGATCAGCAGATATTTTCACAGCCAGATAGTTCACTTTCAAAACTTACTTTGTATTTAATTAAATCTCATTAATTAATTATGTTTTACTTCAAAATTTATTGATACATTTACGGGAAATATAACCAAATTTCGAGCTTCCATAAACATTATTTTAAATTTGTTTTTCATTCGTTTTAGATTTCAGTTCATTATTTATTGTTGAAACGAACTGGGTGAACAACGAAACAATTTTTACATTGCATCGAGAGAAAAAAAAAACTCAAATTGTAAACAAAAGAGTTTCACGTGGCAGAAGAACTAATAACAGTTAGCAACTGACTCACTTGTTATTGATAAATGAAAAACGAAAAGGGCAACGAGATATTGATAAACCTGATAGGTTTTTTTCTACTTGGTAGCACTTTTGTAACAATATCGATGAATTCAAGAGACTGAGATCACTAGCAGAATCTCCAGTAATATATTGCCATATTTTAGCAGTAGGGACATTCCACGGTAACTTACGTTACATTTCGACCAACTTTCATGCATTTAGCACCTCAGTACAGACAAATATTGTTACACAAACCTAGTACAAAAGCATTCAATGAAAATGACAGTCAAAAGCGAAATTAAAATGCAAAAATATTCTATGTACTTAAATTTTACAAAATTTAGCAGTCAAAAATAAGGCAGTGACTTACGCTACACAGAAAGGGAATGACATAATATGAAAATTGGTTCTAAGGCAAAATGTTTTCTTGTTTAAAGTATAATTTATCAGTTTCTTATAATACTTGAGAATTTATTTTCGTAAATATAAAATTTATTTCAAAAATTGAAATTTATGGTAATTTTCAACTGAGTAACTTATGTTACAGTAACTTACGTTACAAAATTTACTCACAAGCATATCTTTATTACAAAAATTAATGAATGAAAATTACAGCTTAGTTTAGATCAAAATACTGAAAATTAACAATTATGAGTTAAATTTACAGAAATTTAATGCAAAACTCAATGATAAATCGAAAATATTACAAAACATAAGACTTTTAAATGCATACTGGCCGCTGGTATTAGCAAGTTCAGGTAATTCTATTTTTCGAATCATGTTTTCTCTTATAATAAATTTCATCTGTCGTTTCTGGCCACTTCTAATTGGCTCCAACAGCAGCCATTACTTTTACTTTAAACTCGTTTTCTTCAATAATCGTTACAACTCAAGGATACAATGTATTTTCGTACATCACCACAGTCACCAGCTTTTATCTCTGCTTTTTCTTCTTGTTCCTTAAAATACTAACTAAACGAAACCCTACAGTTTGTTCATTTCTAGTTCTTAATTTTTCATTGTCAATGTACGGATCTTCAGAAAATATTTTTGATAAATTTGCTTTTTCTAACATATTTCAATACTATCAAGAGTGACTTTTATTTATGAATCTCTAATATCCACATGACTTTTCTCATATACCCCTTCTACAGCGCATCTTTCCTGCAGAGTTCAGTGGCATTTTAATGCAGAATAAAATATATTTCAATTGAAAGAGAAAAAATACTTTCATATTTGTTTTTTCCAAAACATATTTGATAACTATAAATCAGAACAGAAGTCATTTTGAATAATTCATAGTACATTACCTGCTAAATATTCTGAATGCAGTGATATTGTTTAAAGATAATTAATATCTTAAAAGCCAAAAAGAAACATGTAATTTATAATATTATTAACAAATTGTAGCATTGTAATCTTATTAACAAATAGAGACATTTTAAGAAATATGATTAATTTAAATTAAGTAAATATAGTACAATTAAAAGAATTCTTGAATAAATTACTCCTATTAACCACATAGGTTTTATCCACAATTTACTTTATTTCTAAACACAAGCATTTAAGTTCTACTAAGGTAACTTACGTTACACGTTATTTATAAGCACAAAAAATTAAATAAACAATATTCAAAAGAAAAGTACTGTTATTTGCTTAGTACACACTTATAAGATAGAAAATATAACATAGTTAACATTGTATCGCACTTTCTTTATTTGCTTTAAAAACTTTAACATCTTTTTAGTAACTTACGTTACATAGAGCAAAGCCTTTTGGAAATTGACATAAATCACTTAATTAAATTGAAAACACTTGTTTCATCAATTCACAATATTAATTTAAAGTGTAATAAACTATAATCTTCCTTTGTCACATCTATCTAATGGAAAAAATTGAAACTTATCAACGTTGAAAGTTTGACCATTTGCTTCACTAAAAATAAAATACTCTAGTACCAACTTCAAAGTATTGCCGAAACTATAAAACTAAATTCCTAGCAAAAAATTGTTATAAATAAGAAATTTCTAACATTTCTAAACCAAAAAATATGCAGAACAGTCACATTGCTCGCGTTTAATTTTTTTCAACGCTTTTCCACACTTGCATGGAATTGCCAAGTAGAAAAATCTCTCAACTTAGTTTTGAACCATTTCTAAGACGAAAAATCTTCCATTTCTTTATTCATAAAAGTTGGAAAAAGCTGATTGAGTAGACGCCGGTTGATCAGTGGGTAATTAAATCAACCGCTTTAAGGAATCAAATCCTCAAAAACAGAACAAATCCAGCTTTACTGAATTAGCCGCTTTATTGCATCACAAATGCTTGAATCAATTGTGATGTATATAAGCGGCGATCACTGCACTGCTTTTACAGTACTCTCCCGATTATCTGCGAAATTGGTTGGCACGGGTATCGCGGATAATAAGTTAAAAGCATAAAATAAGGGGTACAGAAGATAAAAAAGTATTTTGTTCAAAAATAATTGCATCTTACTTAAAACGTGGCATGTACAAACAGTGATGATGGGTACAGCATAGAAAAATCTTTGTATTTGAGGTTCTCAAGCATATAAAATCTATAAAAAAGTGGTACTAATGATAACGCTCAGGTAAAATAATTTATTGAATGACGTACACCGTAATCTTGGGTACGAAATGTTAAGAAAAACAAAATTTAAATTCGTGCTTTTTCGAAAAAAATCTGTTAATCGTGTTTGTTTCTTTCCCGAGACCCTCACGGATAATCTGCCCCGCGGATAATTCGCTCGCGGATAATCGAGAGTTTACTGTATTTAAAATATGAATTATCTGCTTTCAAGACACTTTTCTTTTCATAGAATAGTTTTTCTTATCTAGCGTGTATTGCGTAATTTTATCGTTGGAATTTATTCGACTCTATAAAAGAAAACCGGTTGGCGTGAAAACGATGATGAGAGCCATGGACGAAAGGTTGAAAATATTTACATTTCTCCTGCGTTGTAGTCCTTCGAAACTACTAAACAGTAGGCTATCAAACACGTGCTGTGCTTGTTTGCTAGTTACTGACTGTTAGAGAAGGATTTTTTAGTCAAAATTCCTGCTGTAGGAGTAAAGAAAATTATGAAAAAGCATTATATTTATAAGTTAATAACCACACGAAATATCTCAAGCCTTCAATTTGATTACTGATTTTTCAAAAAATATATTCAACTGTCGAAAAACACTCGATAATGAATCAACACCTGAAACTACAGTCTCAGGATGTCATAGCTGAGCTGTGGGTGTGATTGCTTCAGTTCTGACTTAGCCCCGGCTCTTGGGCGGTAACTGTTTGCTATCGTAGGCACCATGCTAAAATAACGAATGTGAAAAATCGCGTTTTTCAAGTTCGAATTTTACAAATAATTAAAATTAAAATGATACCTTCGAACGATAGTTTCACACTCAAAGATATCTATAAAAATTTAAAAATTGAAAATAACCAAACACGTCAGGTGGGAAAAAATTATATTCAGGTTTTGGACTTCCTGAAAAGTGCCAATTTTCACATTCATAATTTTAGCATGGTGCCGGCGATATTACCCAGCTTTTGCCCTCAAATTTCGAGTTGATTCACCATGGTGTGCGGACCCTCGCTGATAAGACAAATTCGTTTTATCTACCAGTTTGTTGACAACCTTTGTTACAATAAGAGGATATTTGCCTCCAGCTATGCTATTAGCTATTCCTGACTGAGGAGTCCAGAATAAGGGCGAAACTGCAGTCTTAGGGTGTCATAGCTGAGCTGTGGGTGTAATTGCTTCATTTTAACGTGCTTTTACCGAACTAACTTTTGTTTGTTGTGATTGAGTAACGCATGCCTATGAAATAAAAAGGTGGTGGGGGAGGATCTAAAAATTCGCTACAGATAGAAAAATGTTATTAATCGAAACTTCCAAGAAATTATTCGAAATAGTTGTTTTGAAAATTCTTAACCGCATAAATGCAGGCAACTGTTTATCGGAAAGATAGTTTTCTAATCTGAAAAAAAAAAAAAAAAAAAACACACAGGCAGGCCGTCAAGTCAAAACAAGAAGTTCTGTCAAGAACTAAACGAGCCTACTTTCCCGTACATCGACATCGGCATTCTAGCATCTAATCAATATTCTCTTGAATATCTGAAACTGAAAATTATGTCAAACATACCTTTATAGCACTTAAAGCTGATTTCTAAAAGCAAAATATACCCCTCTCATCAGATGAAATGGACACGTAAAAAGTAAATAAACGAGTAAATAAAGTTTTGACGCACCTTTTAAAGAATGTAACTGTTATAGTTCTTCCGTAGAAAAATTTCACAATCGTTTTCAAAAGAAAAAAAAGAATAAATAAAATAAAAGTACGAAGAACATCAAAACACATTTTATCAAAGAAAGAAAAAAAACCTCGTTCGTTAATAAAATGTCTCGAATTTTATTTTTAATCCGTTGCCAGTTGTTAAATATAAATAAAGAATAAAATGCTCTAGTGAATGAACAATTTTTGTAATCAAAAAAAAATATCGTCTGCCAAAAAAAATAAATAAAAATAATAATAATTAATTAAACAAAAAAATGAATAAATAAACAAAAAATCGTCTGCCCAGTCAGTCTTTTTTTTCTGAGCCTGCATTTCCGCCATGTTTGCGGAGTCGGAGTCGGAATCAGAGTCCTCACAGAAGATTTTTCAGAAAAGTACTTAACATACATTTTTTATCAAAACCGTTTTCTTACAAAGTTAGTTTGAAGGATATCCGCCTTTAAGTTCAGAATCAACATTCAATTTAAATTTCCCAGTAGGCGCTCATGTTAAAAAATTTTCTGAATGGTTCATCATTGAACGAAAAATGGTTCAAATTGAAAAGTGAAGTATGGGAATGAGTCTCTCCGAGATCTTTCGAACAAAAAAAGTTTATTCAATTCAGACGGTTCACTTAAAAGTTATTAGGCGGAGAAAGGTAGCTTGAACGGTTCAATGTTGAACGAAAAAATGTTCACATTGAAAATTTAAATACGGTAATGAAGTATCCTTGCCGATATCTTTCGAACAAAAAAAAGTTTGTTTAAATCGGACTGTTCACTCAAAAGTTATTAGGGGTGACAGCTTGTTTGAACGGTTCAATGTTGAACGAAAAATTGTTCAAATCGAAAATGTAGATACGGGAATGAAGTATCCTTGAAAAGATCTTTCGAACAAAAAAAAGTTTGTTCAAATCGGACTGTTCATTCAAAAGTTAGTATCGCGGGACCGGTTGTTTGAACGGCTCAAAGTTGAACCAAAAATTGTTCAAATCAAAAAATCAAATATGGGAATGAGCTGTACTCGCCGAGATCTTTCCAACAAAAAAAAGTTCGTCCAAATCGGAATGTTCATTCAAAAGTTATTAGGGGGGGGACAGACAGACCGACGACCGACCGACCGACAGACCGACACACAAATTCCCCATCTCAATACCCTACTTTCAAATTTTTAATTTTTCGATATTCATTTGACCTCTTTATTTTTTTAACTTGGCGATATTTTTTGGACTTGGCGATATTTTTTTAACTTGGCGATATTTTTCGGGCTTGGCGATATTTTTTAGATGCATTAAGCTACTTTTAATACTTTTTTCGTCTTTCTTTTGTTTTTAACTTGAAAATAGGCTAAAAACAACTTTCTATACTACTGTTCTATCTGTAAAGTCAGATATAAATGAAAAATGAAAAAAAAATTGCTCTCACTCAAGCGAAACGAAAACTTTTCATTATACAGAGGTTGCAATTACGACTATGAAGTGAAGAAGTCATAATGGCAATACAAAAAGACTAGGTTTTGTTTCGATAGTCTAGAAAGGAATGCTACTACATATAAGTATTTTCCCAGAGGAATTGCTACAAATAAGTAATTTCTAGAAATGTGTTTTGTCAAACTGTAATTCTCTCTTTAATTTTTGGCTGAAAAAAAAGAACTAAAGAGAAAACTCATTTGCGACCGGGCCCGGATTACCCATTAGGCCATCCTAGGCCCTGGCCTAAGGGCGCAAGCTGGAAAGGGCGCATATTGAGGAGGAAAAAAATATTCATAGTTCGTTGATAAAATAAATAAATAAACAAAAAAGAAAGGAAGAAAGAAGAAAAAAAAAGAACGCTGCAAGTTAGTACATGGAGAAAAATGGTCAATTAGAACGGATTGTAACCTGCTCCTTGAACAGGAGAAAAATAATTGAAAGGTAGGGGGCGTAAAGCTTGAGTCGAAATAATTCTGGTCAAAGCAAATACTTTTCAATACCTTAGATTTGAGCAATCATTTCTTGAAAATATAGCACACAGGAAAATTAGTAACAGCCATAGTATAGAAAATGGCCTGTTATAAAACTTATTTATGAAATAATTTTTCTCTTGATGTCTTTAAATCATATCAGTAAGTTTGTTTTGCAATTAATAATTTATTAATTTTTATTTATTTAAGACAGTCAACCAGGGACGTCATTTCAAGTTTTTTCAGGGGGATGCAAAGAGTCCAAACACAATGCAATTTCATCGGAAAACATAAAAAACCACGCTCACAAATATACAAATACATTGATTTACCAAAGACAGGGGGGGCAGTTGCCCCCCCCCCCTGCCCCCCCCCCCCTAAATGACGGGCCTGCAGTCAACCCACAGGAACGTACGAAGTTTAAATTTTTGGAAGTTGTTTATATTAATCAATTTACCGAATGAAACTTCAAATTTTGCCAAATGACAAAACACGAGCCTACACAAGTTCCAACATTTAACGAAAAAAGACATTAGAAACCCTTATTAAAATTTATTACAAATTTGTACTCAAAATATTTACCATAGACTGCTTTAGTTCTCAACAGACACATGCATCGTATAACAAGTTCCTAATAAATAATTTGTAATGCACAATTTTATATATTTTATTTATAACTAGCGGTACCCGCACGGCTTTGCCCGTGGTATAAAATAAAAATTTCATTTGTAAAATAATTGATATAGCAGAAGAAATGCTCTATTTTAGTTGTAATTCAACTATAATTCCGTCAAAGTATGATATAAAAATCTGGTATGGACCCCACGCTACTTAATTTTTATGTGTAAATTTCTTAGTAGATGCCTTAAGTGCTAAAATAGTGCTTGGAGTGAGCAAGATAACAGTTCAAACATTTATATCTCTAGTTTGCCGCGAAACAATGCAAAAAAAAAAAAAAAATGTTTCACAATGATTAATCTCCTAAATATCGCCGATTTTAACATCATTCAGTGGATTTTTCGCAAAATATCGCCAATAGCGAAAAATTGAGTCCAAATATAAAAAGAAAGCAATTTTTTTCACCAACTTGGTGATATGTCGCCAAATTGGCGGCAAATGCTTGACGACCAAAAGCTTGGCGATATATTGCCAAGTGGTCGGGCCAATTCATATCACTTTTGTCTGCATTGAAATGAACACTGATTTACTCCATAAAAGGGGTAAAACACCCCCTTGGAACATTCGAATGCAACCCCAAGGGAAGATGCACAAAAATAAGCCAAAAGAGAAAATAAGAACAATTTTGTTGCTCACAGAAACCAACAGAAATCTTACCAAAGTTTAAAAGAAGAAGAAAGTTTTATTTCCTAGCTTTAAAAACAAAACGAACGATGCAATAACGCAATTCATACGATATTTGGTTAATCTGTGCTTTAGGTACCCTTTTCTCGCTAAATGGGCGATAGGCGCGCCAAGCGTGGTAACCCTGGCTATTTTACGTAGTTTCTCTCGAAGCTTTCACTTCCGCGAGACACGCAAAAACGCGCCAAGTAATGTCCCAAAGCATTTTCACCCGGAAAAGACAGGGTTGCCAGAGAATTGAAACAAATAAATACTACGCCTCCTCTAAAAAAAATATTACAAAGTAATACTGTTTCCAAACGTCGCCAAAATCAATGTTGCCAAAATGCAAAATCTATGAAAATGAAAAAAAAAAAAAAAATCCGCCAAATCTTTTAATTAAGTCATTAGTATATTGGAAACAGGGTTGCCGGAAAAATACTACGCTCCTTATTTGGGCCGAAAAAATATTACCGTAGTATCAAAAATACTACGTCTGGCGACGCTGGAAGAAGAACGAAACAAAAATAGGTATGAACACGTAACCATGGTAACAACATGAAAAGTTGATTTCCGTTGATAAAATAATTCTTTTCATCTTTCTTTTCAAACAAATTTTATTATCGAGCTGAACCATTTTAGAATCGTTTGGCTTGCTTTACTGAAGGTAAGCCTTGAATTTCGGGATTCTAAAAACAATTATTACAGCTCTCCTGATGATCGTAGAAACTTCGAAAAAACTTCATTTTGTGCAGAAAATTTCAAGCTTTCGAATGACATAAGACTTGAAAATGTGTATGAAATATTTCTTCCCTATTTTATCGAATTTCCGCTAAGAATTCGAATAGAAAAAGAACGAAATGGAATGTTCGAAAAATCGCTTCGAGGTGCAAAACTACATGCTACAAACTAATTTTGTGCCAAGTGGCGTGAAAATCGACCGAACGGTTTTGGCGCTACGCGCGTAACAGACAGACAGACAGAAAGAAAGAAGGACAGACAGAACCACCTTCAGCTTTATTATTAGTAGAGAAGAGAAGAGATAGAGAAGAGATAGAGATAGAGATAGAGATTATATCAGTTATTGGTGTTCACTTTCAACATATTATTTTTCAAAATATTTTAATGAAGGTCAAAACAAAGTGGACAAGGCATGTCATGATTTTTCATTACATGCCTTGAAATATGTTTTAAATAGAAAAACAATTAAAGAGAGGGATAAAAGAATTATGAAGAAAGGAGCATCAACATTCTAATCTTTTTAATCTAGAAAATGAAAGAAAAACAAAAGTGTATCAAGAAATACAAGAGCCATGCTTTTTAAATTTAAATAAAATAAATTAAAAATTACTTTAAGCTATCATTGCTAATTATCTCCTCAGCCCAAAACATTATTATTCTTTTTTTTTTTTTTTTTTTTTTTGAGGCCACAGACGTTTGTTTTGCAATTTCATTATGGAAAAATAAAAAAAAATAACTGCTTTTTGAAAAAGAAAGCGTGAGACAAGATGTTTTACAGCATATTTTCAAGAATAAAAAAAGTTTAGAAACGTAGTGAAATAAGGAAAGGGAGCGTTTCTGAGCCTAATCCCTTAAATTCACGTCACCAAAGCAGACTAAAAGTGTGTTTTAATAATTTTAATGTCAGAAACATTCCATTCAGAAACATTCCCTGAATCCGCTTCAATTTCCACCTTCAAACATTATCTAATCTTGCTTTTTATGAAACGTCCATTTTAAAAAGTTCCCGAACGAACCCTATCTTTTCCCATAACATCAACAGCGATCTTCAACCTCGCATTTAGGACTTAAATGTCGAAAATTTTCTGAGGAGAGTCCAGAAACCATTTTTTTTCCCTTACATCATCGAAGATTTTCGACAATTTCATTTATTTGATTTCAACAGATTTGAAAAGGAGGGTCCTCACCCCGACCATTCCCAACATTTGAAACCCTCCTAAAATTTCAAAAAATTTTAATAAGAGAAGAGTTTCCAACTCCCATATCTTCACCCAGCACTGTTAAGATGCATTAGAATTTTTACAAATGCATATTTCGAAATTTATCTATGGAAAGCTCTCAAGCGCCCCACCTCCACACCATAACAGATCATCTAAAATTTCGTTTTCAGACCGCAAGATCGAAAACTTTTTCGGGAAGTGAACCTGACCTCAGGCCTCTCCCACATCATTATTTAAAAATTGTCCAAAATCTCGTGTTTTGGGTCTCAATTTTAATAAATATTCCCAAAGAGCCCCCGTTTTCGGTATTCAGTCGTCATCTAACACTATTCAAATCGTCTAATTGTTTTCATTACTTCAATTCCGACACCTTTACCGAAGCGAATTACTGAACCCAATCGTCTAAAATTGTATTTTAGAGCTCTAGGAGAGCTCTCCCGATTTCCACTTTTCCAAAGCATCATTAAAGTTCGTCAAAATTTTAGGTTTCGAAAGGGGTGAGACGGAGTCTTCAAACTCATTCCTTTATCAAACATCATCAAAGCTGACTCACACTTGCTTATGTAGGACTTCAATTTCGAAAACTTACCCGGGGGGGGGGCAGAGATAAGCGACTGACATTTTTAGGACGAAACAGTATGTATTTTGTAACATTCAAAGAAAAATATACGTTGTGATATCGGGCTTTTCAACTGGATTATTATACCATTGAATTCAGCTTCTCGTTTCTACAACGTATATTTTGCTTTGAATGTAACAAAGCACTTGGGCCATTCCATGAAAAGTGAAATCAATTGGTCAAAAATTCATATTGAAGTTATATTGCTATGTTATACATCATTTTAAAGCTTAAGATGTATATTTTAAGAATCCTGCATTGGTTTTTTGGTGAGAATTAGAATAATACTTGTTTTCTTAGTTGGAAGTACGATATTCACGAACTTGTAAAAATCAGAAAAAAGAACACATTTTCAAATGCATATTTCTCATCGAAAAATAAAAACAAAAATAACTATTTGTAGCACAATTTTAACTACTAAGACGGTACTATAATAATATGCATTCATTAATTTCTTTTGAATTGATCTAAATGGTGTAATTGAAGTTTGAAAAAAAGAAGTTTGATGTTACGTCTGTAACAAAAAAGAAGCAAAAGTTGTCATTACGTCCTAAAAAATCAAAATTAAAAAAAACCCTTAATGGTCCTTTTGGCAAATTCTTAGAGTAATTGCCCACCATAGTTAAAAATATTGCAACTGATTTAGTTTTTAAATTAATGCTGTTACAGACGTAACATTTCGGACATAACAAATGGCTCTATGTTACGTCCGTAGCAAAAGTAAATTTCCAATTAAATAGGTAAAAAGCACAGGATGAGCAATACATGTATATAGCATAATATGGTACGAGTACTAAAGTTTCTGGTATTCTGATTTTGAAATTTTTAATTATGTCGGCATGTAATTGAAATTTATTTCTTAAGATTAATAAAATACACATATGGTATAACTGATTATAATTTATACCTCAACTGGCATTTTTTTGCTACGTTACATGGAAAGGGAGCTGTGGATGGAGTTGGGGGTATGGTCAGGCACCAGGTGTGGCAGAGAGTAAGATCTAGAACAGCATTTGTCAACGACGCTCTTTCCTTTTTTCAGTGTGCAAACTCCATTGCAGAAAAAGTTAAAATTATTTATATGCCCCAGGAAAATGTTTTAAAGCTGACGCCAAAATTGAGAGAACGATGGGCTAACATCGCGAATTTACCAAAAGCCCGCGAAATGCATTGTTTTCGAACAGAATACGAAAATACCGTTCGAATTTCGAGAACGTCAGACGAAAAAGGGCACAGTTTTTCATTCAAAAAAAATTATCAAAATTGACCAACTGTCACCAAGAAGGTTAAATTTTAGTTTGGTACTAGTCTTCTGCTATATCATCCAACATTTTCAAATTTTTAAGTTTTCCTAAGACCAATCACTGATTCCAGGGAGGAATTTACTTTTTCCGATTTTTTTATGTAGCAGCCCCATTATGCATTAATTTTAAGAATACAAATAAATAAATTTGTGTGAAGGCCCTTCTAAACTTTTCTTGTGTCAATCTTTCTTGGAAATAATTGTCTTAAGAAGCATTAATTCATTGTTACATATTGACATATTGGCATATGCTCTCAACTCCCCAGACTTACCCAAATTTTCTAAAACTGTTACAGTATAACTTAAAATATTCAAATAATGTGTTAATTAATGCTACTGTATTGTTTTAGCACAAAAATTTTTGTTTATTCCTGCTTTAAAATACTGTTTTCTACTTTCAAATCAGAGATGTTACGTCTGTAACACCACTTTGTTTCGTCCGTAGCAAGTTTATGAATTTTTTTCACAAATTCGGCAGTCAAAATCCACACAATCTTTATGGTTTTAGAAAGCTTGAAGTCTCTAGAATACGTATTAAAAAAAAAAGTTCAAAATTTCCGTATAATTCAGAGGAATATTGCAAGTTGTATGACATAGTCGAGTTTTTGCTGTTTTGTGAATTACGTCTGTAACAGGCAGTTTTTAATTTCTGTATTTTTTTGTAATTAAGCAATCTGCACGCAAATTTAATGTAGCATAAACATCATCAAGTTACACTACAGGAAAAAAAATTGAAGACTTTCATCAGCCCAAACCAGAATTATTAGTGTTCAAAGTTTGCGATTGTTACGTCTGTAACGATGGAATTGCCCACTTACAATTTTGCTTTACAAATAATAAAAAATCATAAATATCAATAAATTAAAAAAAAATCAATAATCTTTACAATTGCGCGTTGAATTGGCCTGCTGCGAGTTGTCTCATTACTTTCCGATAATGGCATAAAATTGCATTTTGAAAACCTCAATTTCGACAAATTCCCGGGGAATTCCTTTGGACCTTTCTTTTTCGAGCATTGACAGAGAAATACGGAAAAAAAAGGAGGAAAGGAAGAAAAAAAACAAAATCATAAATCAGTTTATCAAATGGGGGCGGGAGGGGGAGATTCGATTTTGATAGGGTTCTGATGTGTGAGGTGGGGCGTAGTTTCTAAGTTTGGCCTAGGCGTAAATAGACTTTAATCCGGCCCTGTTTGCGACATGGTGTATCCGCTACTGAATGCATCACTAGCACATTCTGCCCATGCACTTAATTTCTACTAATTTGTTTGTGAAATTTATCTAGGGAAAAGTGGGGTAAAATGAGAAAGAGGGGCAAAGTGAAATGGAAAACATTTTACTCAAATTGCCCGCCACTTATCTGGCAATATTTTAACTATGTTATTAAATACGTGTTTCGCAGCAGTCAAAAAATATTACCTCTAAATATCGTAACATAGTGTGGTTTATTTTAAAAAAATAGAGTTTTGTATTATAAAATGTGATAGTTTTTTGTATACCATTCAAATAACAATTAAAACCTGCTGATTTTCAGTACAGTACTTATTTATTAAATAGCAAGGATACTTTGATTTTAATTGCTGGGTGAAATTTTACACGCGCATATATGCGGCAAAGTGAAATAGTTTATTTCATTTAGTTATTCATTCATTTACAAATTCCTTTTTATATTCTATAATTTATTCTTTGATTAATCAATCCTTAAACGTTTACTTATTTATTCATCATTCTTTAATCTACTTACGTATTTACTTGATTATTCTGGAATTGATTTATTTTTATTCATTATTTAATTATTTTATTTATTATTTCACTAATTTTTTCACCTCCCCCCCCCTTCCTCCCCAGACAAAGTAAGTGGTAATTTTCCACTTTTGCTTCAAGGTACAAATTTACTACTAAAAAAAATCAAAATACCGCTTCAATAAAAGTTCTATAATGAAATATATTGCTCTCTCTTTATGCACAATAATTTTCAAATAAAATCTCTGATTCGTTTATTTTGAAAAAATGTATTTTATCTTAGTTTTGCTCTACATTTCTGCACCTCTTTCTTAGTTGAACTGGAAGTGATTTAATTAGATGTTTGATTGCGTGCGGAGGAGAGGAGGCGAAATTAACGGCACAGGTCACACAGCACTTTAACTGCCGACCTGCACAGCAAACTGAATAGTTTTCAAAAGAAATGCATTTTCCCACGGTTCTCTAGCTCAAAACTGCTTACTTTCATATCGTTTCTCCGACTGCCCCAGTAATTTTTACCATATTCCTGCATTCAACAGCATTCCTAGAAGTTGGTGAACTAACGCCCCCCCCCCGGCAAGATTGATAAACGCTCCCCTCCCCCGCAAAAGAAAAGATATTTTTTTTTTCTTTTTTTTTTTTGTGGATCGTGCACCCTTAAAATCATGCTCCCCTCCTCCTTTTGCTATTTACGCCACTGCCTACAGGTCATGCTTACAGTGAGCTGTCACTTACAAATCTTGCTTTTGATTGTCACTTACAAATCTTTTGTCACTTACAAATCTTGACTGTAATACTTTTTTTTTCAGTGGCTGTCCAGTGTCCACTCCCACTTCTCACACGCACATTACAAACGCACACTAAGTTTTCTATTGTTTTTTTTTTGTCATTCAAATAATTAAAAGCTCTCATTATTTTTGCTAGAATATTGTGTTCTAACTGGAACTGTGGTTAACATCGAGTAAAATTTAAATTTTCATGTAGTTCTTTCGCATAATATGCAACTTAGCAACTTAAGGGACAGCGCTCAAGTATTTTATGTAGTCATTATTCTCAGACTGTCAATCTGATGCACAATTTTTTACTATACATTTCACTATTGCCATAACAACAGCTTTGTTCTTACGTAGTTTCTAAAATTAAAAAGACCAATAAGGATCGGTAATAAATTCTCTTCCCTTATTTATTTATCTATTTCATTTTCCGATTCACAGAGGTGAAGGAAAAAATCGTGCGTAGGTCACAATAATGTACTGGTCAACTTGTTCTTTGTTTGCTTCCAGAAAAAGCGTCAGACAAAAGGAGGCAATAGGCTGGAATCGGGGCCAATTTCTCTTCTCCGCTTCTGAGAAGCATTATTTCTTGTGCCGCTGACCCCTGGGAGAGCAGTGTTCGTTTTCTGCTTGAAAAAACAATGGTTTACAAGGTTCAGCACCGGGGATTTTTTTTTAAAAGCAAGAACCTCTATGTGCATTTCGCCGGCACCAGGCTAAAATTACGAATGTGAAAGTTGGCCCTTTCCAGGAGAGCCAAAACACTGAATATAATTTTTTCCCACCTGACATGTTTGGTTATTTTCAATTTTTTAAATTTTTATAGATATCTTTAAGTGTAAAACTATCGTTCGAAGGTATCATTTTAATTTCAATTATTCGTAAAATTCGAACTTGAAAAACGCGATTTTTCACATTCGTTTTTCCTCATTTGGAGTATGTTGTTCAGTTTTGGTCTCCTTATCTGAAGAAAGACATTAATTTATTGGAAAGGGTATAAAGAAGGGCTACAAGGTTAGTAAATGGGTTTTCTAATTTAGACTATGATTCCAGACTTAGAATGCTTAATATGTATAGTCTTGAGCGAAGGAGAGCCAGAGGGGACATGATTCAGTTGTTTAAATTTATTAAAATGAATGATGTTACGGGGTTAGATTTTCGCACGGAAAGCAGGACAAGGGGTCATTGTTTTAAGCTGTTTAAATCTCAGGCTAATCTTGAAATTCGAAAAAATTACTATTTTAGCAGGGTAGTGGGAACTTGGAACAGCTTACCGGAAGAGGCGGTAAAGAGCAATGGAGTAGATGGCTTTAAGAGGGCCATTGATCTTCATTGGGGTCTTTAATTTGACTAGGACCAGCCAAGTTGGGCCCAGAGCCTGCTGCTGGTCGCCACATTTGTATTTGTATTTGTATTGTATTTGTTATTTTAGCATAGTGCCGACGATTTGTACAGATAGTTCAGGAGGAAGAAAAACGTCATCTCTTTATATTTTCTGAATTTAGAACTTTTTTTTTTCTTTTTAACAAAACTTTTTAATTTTAATTTCACAACGTTTCAAGATACAGTTAAGCTTAGACATTTACTTTTACAATATTGAAAGTTTTTTCTCTTTTTTTTTTTTTTTTTTTCACTTAGTAGGTTTAGAGGCGCCGATTTCTTGGCAAACATTTGGCGAATTTTGAATATTTTGAACACAGAATAAACATAGCCAACTTTCAGGACAAATATACAGTGTACAATTGTTCCTGAATCAATGAATGAAAAACTGAGACTAGTGTACACATGTGTACGATGATATACTTCTAAAACCCAATCCTTTGTTGAATAGTGTTCAATATTTTTAGCACCATTCCACTTAATTCCCCCATTAATATCGAAATTTCACACCCCAATTTCCCCCAGCTAATACCATTCACCTCTCCTTGCCGCCCCCATTTTTTGCCTTTTAAGCGGAAAATAATTCAACTAAAAATCGTTTCATTTATATAGTTATTTTTCAATATTTCGCACATTCATCTGAAGAATTCAGGAAAAGAAAGCTTAAAAAATAATTGAATTATTAAAAAAAAATTACATCAGACATCCCACATTGCTTTGCAAATTGTGTCTTACATGCCACGTTCAAATCTTACTACTAAACCTGGTATTGGGATTTTGACGGAAGATTTTTTTCAATGTAAATAGTAGGAATGCACCGATAAGCAAATTGGCTGATTACCGATTACCGATTAATCAGCTGTTGACAATCGGCCGATTAGTAATCAGGATGATTTTTTTTTTTTTTACCAATTTCACCATCCCCGTTTCTTCTCTTTTTTTTTTTTTTTTTTTCTTCTTTTACAATTCCCATTTCAGAAATACTTAGTAATTTGATTCTGAAAGAAGTTTTATTTTTTCCCCCTTTTCCTGATTCCTCCAAACTTATTTCAGAATTTTATCCGATTTCGTTGAAAAAATTTTCATACATATTTTCATATATACACTGGCGGAAAAAAAAATCCCAACACCAAGAAAGACTTGAGCTAGATAAACGAAATTTGGTAGGCGTGTTTATACAACTGAAAGATGACATCGATTGAAATTTCGAGCTCCGCGCATAAGTGTGGCGCAGCTGGCGTCACTCAGAACATGCAAATAAGGCTTGTTTTAAAAGCGTGTTGTGAAGCTCGTGAGCATTATTTTTACGTGAAGTTTGACGAATTGTGTTCATGTTAGTCAGGAATGCCTTTAAGAAGACAAAGAAGCCATTATCAACAGCTCACCGAGTTTGAACGAGGTCGTACAATTTGGCTACTAGAAGGTGGATTTTCATTTCGCGATATTGCAGAAAGACTTGGGGTGGAATGTTTCCACCATGTATGATTATTGGAAGCTATGGTCAAGGGATGGTACTACCTCAAGAAGATCGAGTTCCGAGCTGCCACGTGGCACGACTGAGAAGGAAGATCGCCGAATCTTGCGTACGACAGTGGCGCATCGTGCTGCATCTGCGGCTGACATTCGAGCTGCAGTTGGTACCGTCGTGACCCAAGGAACGGTAAAAAACTGTTTACTTCAAGGACAGCTCCGAGACAGGCAACCTGTAGCCGGTATTCTATTGACTGCAAACCATTGCCGTTTTTGACGGCAGTGGTGCCAAGACAGAGCTCACTAGAGGTCGGAGTGGAGATCTGTTGAAATTTTTGATGAAAACAGATTCTGCCTTAGTGCCAGTGGTGGCTGTGTATTGGTCAGAAGGAGGCCAGGGGACCGCCTGCATCCAGGCGGTCTACGGCCTAGACACACGGGACCCACACCTGGAGTCATGGTCTCTGGAGCGATTTCCAACAGCAAGGGGGGGCACTCTTGTGGTTATCCTAAACACACTGACTGAAAATTTGTCGTCAGTCTGGTAATTTAATCAGTAGTACAGCCCTTCATGAGTAGCATTCAAGGGGGAGTTTTCCAACAGGATAACGTTCGCCCTCACATCGCTGCTGCAACGCAATGTGCTCTACAGAGTGCTGACATGTTACCACGACCTGCAAAATCACCAGGTCTGTCTCCAATTGATAACGTATGGGATATCATTGGACGGCACCTCGAGCATCATCCGCAGTCAGCAATGACGAGCCTAATATTGACACAACAAGTGCAACAAGCATAGCACTCCATACCACAAAGTGACATTCGGCACCTGTATGACATAATGCATGCACGCTTTCAGGCTTGCCTTCAAAATTCTGGAGGTTACACCCTCTATTAAATTAACATAATTTCACATTTGCACAGCATTTTCTTGAGCTTAAATTAGCCAGTGATCTTGTACATTTAATCAATTAAACATGTCAACTAGACAATTGCATTACCCAAATTTCATTACTCTACAGTAAATTTTTCTTGGTGTTGGGATTTTTTTTTCCGCCAGTGTATGTTGATAAAATTACATTAACACGTAACATAATTGACGTATAGTTAATTATTTTAGCTAGACATGAAAATAAAAATAATGAAAAATAGGCGGAGGCTATGGTGAGCACCGTAATTTAGGAGTGCTCTTTTAATTTAAATTTATTTTTCAATTATTAAAGTAGCCATTTCATTCAAAACTTTACTCTTAATAAAAATTAGAGGCTGTATAAAAACAATATCTTTCTGTGTATACTTACTCAAAACAGGAAAATTAATTTATTTAAAAATTACATCAACTGTTATTTTTTCATACTCCATTCATTGAATTATTTGTTTTGTTTCTACTCATTACACTTTCGTTCTACTTGTTATGCTAATGTTTTTAGAAAATTATCTATTTCTTTATTATAAATTTCTCATGGTAAAGATTTGGTTCAAGATATACTCAAAATAATTTTGTTTAAAACATATATTTTCCCCCAATTGATCAGCAAAATTTGACTGATAAATAAAATAAAATACTCGTGCTTTTGTATACCAATTTAAAAGTTCAGGAATTTAATTATTCCTAATAATTTCACAAGAATATCAGCTGCGAAAATTGTTTTTCAGTATTCCATTCAGATTTACACACTGTATGAATTGCATATGTTTTGTTTTCACTTTGTACACTTTCATACTACATGTCAAAAGGACTTCAGAAAATTACATTTACTAGGTGACCCGCGCGGAATTCCGCAAAAGAAAAAAAAAAAAAACACTCTAAACTTAAAATTTAATACGACAATTTTTATTAGCTTCATTATCTGCCCGAAGTTGCAGCGCAGTGTCGAAATCTATAAAGAAAAGTCCAGCGTAAGTTGGTGTAGTCCCTGCCGGAGGTTGCAAGTTCCCGATCATATGGTACACTTGACCATGTAGTTTAAAACAATATGGACCTCTGCCAGGAACGTTAACTGAGTCCACTTTGACTGAAGCGAAGTCCAAAGCATTGTTGAATTGTCTAATATTGTCTAGGTAGTAGACACCTTCCTGTTAGTCAGCCTGTTGGTACCCTGGGATGAATCCTAGTTTAAGGTCCGGCGATAAATTATTGAATCTGGCAACCACAGAATTATCATTGGATGATTGGATTGTTCGGCGATTTTAAGCTAAATGATTGCAACCTTAAGCTACAGTCTGAAAAAAATCGCCAAACCCGGACCCTAAAGTAGGATTTTACCGTACCCTGTTCCTCGGCATTGTAAAATCTTGTACGTTTGCACAACATCGCCATCTACTGCCGTCGTTCTGACAATTTTTCAAAGAGACCAAAGACACGTTCACTTTTACAACTACTACAAAAGTGATACCCTATATTAAAATCAAATACCCAAAGCTACTACTAAACTAAATACTAACGTTATCGCAAAACTACCATAGTATTTTGAAACAATAAAAGTTACAATTAAGGTTTACCGAGCTAAGCCTTGGCTTGAAATGTCGCATTTAAAATTGATTTGAACAGCAATGTAACGATTTTGACAGTTGAGCAAAAAATTTAACTTTTTCAAACTTCAATCGCTTATAAGTCGCTTAAACGTGGATTTTCGAGATTCTCGTTACGCGGCGCTAGCGGAGAAACGTTCTAAAGAACGCATTTTTTTTAATCTTTCGAATGAAATCAAAATGGAGACGATACGACAATTATTTCGCTAGATAGAGTCAATTTTGTGCCCAAAAATTGAAGTTCGAATAAAAAACGAACCGACGCTTTTTAGAGGGTGGGTCTAATTTTCGTCAATAGCCCGCGGGATAAGCTTCAAAATCATAAATTTTCTTGCAATTCGATAAAGAAATGAGCGAGTTTCGACCGGGTATAGGATTCGGCTTAGAGAAATAATATATGGAGATTTTCCATGAATAAAATTATTCATCGTAGTTTCTTGGTGAAAGTATATGCTAAAAAAAAATATTTAAAAAAATATTTTTTCCGCCGATTCATCGACAAAATTATGCCGATTATTTTGTCGGCATGTGTTGTTAAGAGCAAGAATCTGAGAGAGTGTCACGCCTGTGATTCATGACGTCACAGATTTTTTCCAAAAAATTACCAAATGTTTATTATCTTATTGAAAGACCAAATCCAGAATATTTTGCTCTAAAGTTGAGTTGTTTAGTTTTTATGGATCCCTAAAGGTGAAGGTGCGGCATCAAAAATTAAGCGGATTTTCAAGACATGAAAGTTGCTGTGAGCCAAAACTCTTACCAGGAACTGTTGAACTCCAATTTTCTTTTTGTATATGGAATATAGAAGGTTGAAACTTTACAAAATGAATGTTAAATTTGAGGTAAGTTGTATCCGTAAGGTCAGTGAAGGCCCTCAAAACAAGGCATTTTTGACGTTTTTCAGCATTTTTCAGGTCCAAAAACAGCTTGTACCTTTTATTTGCCACGGTAAAAGTAGTATCGTTTAAAAGACCAGTGTAAGCACTTTAAAATAATGTATAAATAATCAAGGAAAGTTCAGCGTGTTTTTAGTTGCGTAAGGCCGAAATATGAAAAATGTCATATTTTACCGATATTCAAACGGTGATAACTTCCTCTGCCAATAACATATTGAAATATATTTTTTGCCAATGTCATACTCTATTCTTTATCTTAACAGAACAGTTGATTCCTTTGAGGCGAAATGTTAAAAAATTTTTGACAAAAAATGTATTTTTTACTGTGCATTTTTCGTAAAAAAACTTTTTAGCATTTCGCCTCAAAGGACTCAACTGTTCTGTTAAGACAAAGAATAGAGTATGACATTTGCAGAAAAAAATATTTCAATATGTTGTTGGCAGAGGAAGTTATGACCGTTTGAATATCGGTAAAATATGACATTTTTCATCTTTCGGCCCTACGCAACTAAAAGCACGTTGAACTTTCCTCGGTTATTTATACATTATTTTAAAGTGCTTACATTGGTCTTTCAAACGACACTACTTTTGTCGTGGCAACTGAAATGTACAAGCTGTTTTTGAACCTCAAAAACTCTAAAAAACGTCAAAAATGCCTTGTTTTGATTGCCTTCACTGACCTTACGGCAACAACTTACCACAAATTTAACATTCATTTTGTTAAGTTTCAACCTTCTATATTCCATATACAAAAAGAAAATTGGAGTTCAACAGTTCCTGGTAAGAGTTTTAGCTCACAGCAATTTCCATGTCTTGAAAATCCGCTTAATTTTTGATGCCGCACCTAAGGGTCCATAAAAACTAAACAACTCAACTTTAGAACAAAACATTCTGGATTTGGTCTTTCAATAAGATAATAAACATTTGGTAATTTTTGGGAGAAAATCTGAGAGGTCATGAATCACCTCATAATGCTAGGCGTGAGTTTCTCAGATTCTTGCTCTTAATAATCTGCCCTGTCGATTAATCGGTGCATTCCGAGTTATTATTTCATGAATGAGAAAACTATTTAAAAAAAATCAAGAAAGCAGCAAGTTCTCCATCCCTGCGTTATTCTTAAGAAAATTAAGCTAAAGTTAGGGAGTAATAAAATATGTATAAGCAATGGTTAAAAAATTATGGCCCAACTTGCATCTTCCTTGTATAATCTATGACGAAATAAGCATGATTTTCTTTAATCTTTTCATGGGGCTTCCTTCCATTAACACTTGTGAGATTCAAGATAAATATTTATCTCCTGAAGAAGCTTTATTTAGATCCGTTTATGGCGCGCAATGTTTCTTTTAATAATCTGGTGAAGTCATTCGCCACATTTCTCTCAAAGGAATTTTTAAAAAAAGTCGTTTCCTTTATCTTCTTTTTCAGTATCACCGACACAATAGTCCGTTGGCATACTTAAGGAAAAAGACCCTCCGTGGGAAATTTGATGAGGAAATTGTGGGACCAATTTTAATGCATTGCTTATGGCCTATATAACTATGCCTCACCAGGTGTTTTTCTTGAATTCGTGTCAGACGGCCTGTATGACGTCATCAATCCAAGATGGCGGCTTTACACTTTATATACTGATAAGTATTTGCAATTATGTCTCAATTTTTGGGTATTTCGTGACAATTTTTGGTGAATTTACTTGTTTAATATTCTATTACTATTATTATCATGAGTTTACTTAAATATTTATTTTATTTTTTTATTAACTTTTTTTTTTTTTAATTTTTTTCGGATAAATCTTTTTTATATCTTGCCATTCCGAATAAACTAGTTTAAACGTGCTTCGGGTGAGTTTTGGCAAGAAAAAACTGTTAATTTTAAAACTAAAATTACTAAACCTTATTTCAGTTGAACCTCGTTAGTTCGAATACGCTTTTACGAATCACGGCTAAAGCGAACTACATTTGCGATCCTATAGTCCGTGGAGTTAGTGCAAAAATATTTCACTTCCGGACACCAGTCTGAAATTTTATGTGGGGCTTATATTCACATAGGAGGGCAAAAAAACGCCGGAAGACACTTGATCGGAGGTCAAGGTCATTCCTGTGATGACGTCATCGAAATGGCCGCTTTTACAGGTAAATACGTTCGTTTAACTGCTTAAAACTCCATCATAGATTGAAATATTGCAAAACTCAAATATATCATCTGAAAGCTCTAAAAAAGAGCTATTTAGAAAGATTTAATTTTTCTTTCTGGGGTCAAGGTCCCACCTGTAATGACGTCATCAAAATGGCCGCTTTTACAGGTAAATACGTTTGTTTAACTCCCCCTAAAACTCCATCATAGATTTAAACATTTCAAAACTCAACTATATCATCTGAAAGTGCTTTGAAAGATCTACTTAGAAAGATTGAATTTTTCTTTCACAATTTTCAGCTCTTAAATCCGCGTCAGTGGGGATGGAAAGAAATTGGCGATGAGTTTGAACCCCTTTGGTTTTCAAACCCTGAAATAACAATGGATAAATTACGAGAACTAATATCATGCAAATGCAAAGAAATGTGTACTCGATGTAGATGTATCAAATCATGTCTAAATTGTACTCTTCTTAGCAGCTGTGAAAGCCAGTGCAATACCTGAAACATTCTTTAAAAAAATCAGTTTTCCGTGTATAACAGAGTTAATTTTTTTGTATTAAAACGTGTATTTTTTCCGTATTTCTTTTATATAATTGAAATGCAAGCATTTTTGACACAATTATTGATGCCGATAATATTAGTTACATCTCAGCTTCATTAGGAGCTTTGGCTCTGCTTGTTTCTGCATTGCAACATCTGTTACATTCAATATCTACATAAAATACCGATAAATAGTTCGTAAGTAATAAAATTGGAAAAAAAAAAATTATAATGCTTGCATCACACCGAAATTTTTACCTCCAAGTCGGAAAATACAAAGAAATTGTCTTTTTTTATAAATTTTCAATTTAAAATTGTTATGACCTATCAACAATTTGTCTTAGAAAATAAAACCAAGCACTATAAAATAGCTCTTTTAAAGCACTTTCGGATGATATATTTCAGTTTTGCAATATTTAAATCTAGGATGGACTTTTAAACAGTTACATGTACGCATTTACCTGTAAAAGCGGCCATTTTGATGACGTCATCACAGGTGGGCCCTTGACCTCAGAAAGAAAAATTAAATCTTTCTAAATAGATATTTTAAAGCGCTTTCAGATGATATGTTTGAGTTTTGCAATATTTCAATCTATGATGGAGTTTTAAGCAGATAAACGAACGTAATTACCTGTAAAAGCAGCCATTTTGATGACGTCATCACAGGTGTGCCCTTGACCGCAGAATGAAAAATTAAATCTTTCTAAATAGATATTTTAAAGCGCTTTCAGATGATATATTTGAGTTTTGCAATATTTCAATCTATGATGGAGTTTTAAGCAGATAAACGAACGTAATTACCTGTAAAAGCAGCCATTTTGATGACGTCATCACAGGTGTGCCCTTGACCTCAGAAAGAAAAAATTAAATCTTTCTAAATAGATCTTTTAAAGCGCTGTTAGATGATATATTTGAATTTTGCAATATTTCTATCTATGATGGAGTTTTAAGCAGTTAAACGAACTTATTTACCTGTAAAAACGGCCATTTTGATGGCGTCATCACAGGTGTGCTCTTGACCTCAGAAAGAAAAATTAAATCTTTCTAAATAGATCTTTTAAAGAGCTTTCAGATGACATGTTTGAGTTTTGCAAAATTTCAATCTATGATGGAGTTTTAAGCAGTTAAACGAACGTATTTACCTGTGAAAGCGGCCATTTTGATGACGTCATCACAGGTGTGCCCTTGACCTCAGAAATAAAAATTAAATCTTTCTAAATAGATCTTTTCAAGCGCTTTCAGATGCAGGGCCGTCGGCAAGGGGGGGTGTGGGGGGGTGCTACACCCCCCGACTTTTCTGAAGAAAGGGGCCGCCGATTTTATTTTATTATTAAAATGAAATTTTAGAAAAATATTTCAGAACTTTAAGTGAAACATAAAAGAGAAGCGGAATAATTTAAACATTATTAAGAATATCAGTAAACCTGAATTTTTAAAAATGTCCTGTATTTTCCGCGGCCCCAATTATTACTTATCAAAAATAAATAATTGGGGCAGCGAAAAATAGTTAAGATTCCTTCACAGCAATATTCGTTGCGAAAAATACGAAATTTTCTCGTTCATGGGGTCATGTAAACGGGAAACTTTTGGTCGCCTTGCCCAGTTTGGAAAAAAAAGGTACTGTATTAATGTGTGCGAGAGCTTTTAAAGGTACGCTAACCACTGTAACTAAAATTAGTTAAATTAATAAAACGTAAATCAAATTATATATACATAATTCAACAAGATCGATGCAATATTAAAAAAAAAGAATATATGCTGAGGGCCGCCAAATTTTATATTTTAAATAAATTAAAATAAATGATCGATGCAATAATTAAAAGGGAAAAAAAAGATAATATGCAGGGGCCGCCAAATTTTATATTTTAAATAAATTTAAATTTAAAAAAATACCATTATCGAAAGATAGTGCAATGTTTAAACTGAAGATAATTAAAAAGAAAATTTATCACTTTTCACTTTGTGTTGGGACCGAACGAATTTTTTTAATGTAGTAAATTTGAAGAAATAATAATAATAATAATAAAAGTTTATTATACTGAAATTAAAAAAAGGGGGGGGGGAAGAATTAAATTCGGTTGAAGAGGCTCTTTCAACCTCCTCAGACCATCAAAATGAAATATATATTGGTGAATATTGTACTCACGGCCCCCACACGGTATAAGTTACTGTAATACTCCATTTTTTTTTTTTTTCTAAATCACATCGCAGTCAAACGACGCAAAACTGCTCATTGACCGTTTTTTTCGGTGGAAAAAGGAAACAAACAAATGCACGGGACTAAAATGTAATTGTACAGGCTGTTTTGCAGAAAAAAGGCGCCGTTTTGTGTCAAAAATCAACGGGAATTTCTTATAGTTTGCGGAAAATTGAAGTACCTCAAACGATATATTTTACAGCTATACTTTATACAGCTATATTTTATAATTTATAAAAGTGCAGCAGTTTTCTGAATTAAAGGAATTAAAGGAAATTACAGCTCTCTTTACTTGTACTTTTATTATGTTTTTTATTTGTAAAAATTAACCTTTATTTGACAGGTTTTTTTTCTTTTTTTGCGTCATTTAAATTAAAGTTTTGATTTTGAAGTATTCTATTAACAATATTATTTTTTGTTAAGTTGTCATATGAAACTAAAAATAAACAGATAGAAGCAGAAGTTTTAATTTTGCCTATTAATAACTCCGAAGCTTGTTTAGAAACCATATTCCTCGATTCTAGAAGTACCTCTAGAAAAATTGATGTTATGACTTTAACAGAGGCTGACTTAATCTAGTAGATGTTAATTAGAAAAAGGGGATAATTTTATATGCTTTAATAACTGTCTGAAACGTTTTTCAATCATTTGTTTCGAATGAGTTGCATACTTTTAAACGATTCTAAAATAAGAAGAAAAACTCAGTTTTTGTTGCATATTTTCCCTCTCATTTTTAATCAATTTAAGAGACCTAGCATGAAAAGAGTTATTTTCTATTGATCACCAGTTTAATTCGGTTATTCGCGTCAAGCTTACATTGATTCATTTAATGAAATTTTATAACTTGAAATCGTAAAACTACAAAGATATTATTTGAAAAGCTCGCATACCAGACGAACTTTTTCTCTCCCGACTTCTCATTTCTGCTAAAATTCAGCTGCTAGTCCAGTCATATTAGACATTAAAGATGCAAATCGCGTAGTCCTGATTTTTTAATACGTAGTTTTTGTCACCTATGGTAGTGTAAATCTAAGTTTGCAGTTTTCACCACCCTGTGCTCGCGGCGTAACTCACGAAAAACTGTAAAATTTCCCGAATTTTTTCAGTTTTTCCTTTATAACGACTAAACTATAAAACTTTTGATTAAACGTGTGAATAATCATTTTAAAAAACACTAAATTTTGAACAATTTAAGCTGAAGTGGATCTCTGTAGGACCAACGGTTTAGGACATATTGCATTCCGAAAAATGGCCATTTTTTGCGAAAAGTGAAAAAATTACGCTCTGATCATATTTCGGACTTAATATCGATATGAGTTATTACTCTACAAGAAATAAAACGGACAGGAAGTTACTGCAAATTTTAATGGCTTTCCTTTAAGCCCCCAAAAAAGTCTGTAGAATCAATATTTCATTTAAAATCATTAAAAAAAAATGAAAAAAACGGAAATTTTGATTATTTAAAGAAATTAAAGAAATTGTTTCTGACAAGAAGAAAGGAGGACTGGATGATTAAAAAACAAAATGCTTAGAATGGTATAAAAAAGGGTAACACTATATTACAACATTATTTTCATAACTAAGAAAAATCTTACAGGTCAATTTCTACATACGTACAGCATGTCCTAATGTACTGTATACAACTTACGCAAAACTGAGAAAAGTTTCGACTCTTTTTAGTTTTTTCCTTATAACTCCAAAACAATGTAACTTTTGATGATATATGTGACTACCCAATTTAAAAAACGATAAATTGGAAACATTTTAAGCTCAAGAGGAGCTCTGTAAGACCAACGATTTAGGAGATATTGCATTTCGATTTTTTTATGCTTTGACCACATTTTGGAAAAAATACCGACATTAATTTTTACTCCTCAAGAAACAAATGAACATGAAGTTACAGTACATTTTATAGGCTTTCAGTTAAGCTCAACAAGAAGTCTGTAGGTTAACTTTTTGCTTTACAATAGCGAAAGAAACAAATATCTGTTCTAGTGAAGAAAATGAAAAATTTTTTTGATTATACAATATACATGTGAATAATCATTTTAAATAACACTAAATTTGAAACATTTCAAGCACAAGTGAAGCTCTGTATGACTAATAGTTAAGGAGTTATAAAGGAAACAATGAAAAAATTCGGAAAATTTCGCAGTTTTTCGCGAGTTAAGCAGCAAGCACAAGTTTTAGAAAACTGCAAACTTAGATTTACACTACCCTAAGGGGACCCAAATAACATTCAAAAATCAAAACTACATCGCAATTTTGCGAATTTAGCCCTTTTCTTTGCACATTATGACTGAACTATGAGACTTATATGCAAGGGCATTTCGGATCCATAAAATTTAAACAAAATATTTACGATTTACAAATTAGCTCCAAACTATGAAAGGTGATTTCTTTTATTGTCAGTTCTTAAAAATAAAAATAAATAAAAGGGGAATGGTGCACTTTTTCTCTTCAGAAAAAAATAATTTTTATAGCAATAATATCCAGAAATGTTACAAAACTACTATTCAAAATTTTCTTGCATTAATTTTGAAGAATCATTCTCTCACCTTTTCCACTGCTATAATGCATTTGTGTATATGGCGTCGGTTGGAATGGTGAATAATTCAAGGGAGAACCACCCCCCCCCCCCTATATGATGAGCCCACAGCCCAGGGCCGCCAAATTCTCAACACCCCCCCAGATATTTCAGCTAGCGACGGCCCTGTTCAGATGATATATTTGAGTTTTTTCATTTTTGAGTCTATGATGGAGTTTCAGGGGGAGTTAAACAACCGTATTTACCTGTAAAAGCGACCATTTTGATGACGTCATTACAGGTGGGACCTTAACCTCAGAAAGAAAAATTAAATCTTTCTAAATAGCTCTTTTTTAGAGCTTTCAGATGATATATTTGAGTTTTGCCATATTTCAATCTATGATGGAGTTTTAAGCAGTTAAACGAACGTATTTACCTGTAAAAGCGGCCATTTCGATGACGTCATCACAGGAATGACCTTGACCTCCGATCAAGTGTCTCCCGGCGTTTTTTTGCCCTCCTATGTGAATATAAGCCCCACATAAAATTTCAGACTGGTGTCCGGAAGTGAAATATTTTTGCACTAACTCCACGGACTATAGGATCGCAAATGTAGTTCGCTTTAGCCGTGATTCGTTATAAGCGCGTTCGAACTAACGGGGTTCAACTGAAATAAGGTTTAGTAATTTTAGTTTTAAAATTAACAGTATTTTTTTTGCGAAAATTCACCCGAAGCACGTTTAAACTAGTTTATTCGGAATGGCAAAATATAAAAAAGATTTATCCGAAAAATTAAAAAAAAATAGTTAATAAAAAATTAAAATAAATATTTTAAGTAAACTCATAATAATAATGGTAATAGAATATTAAACAAGTAAATTCACCAAAAATTGTCACGAAATACCCAAAAATTGAGACATAAATGCAAATACTTATCAGTGTACAGTGCAAAGCCGCCATCTTGGATTGATGACGTCATACAGGCCGTCTGACACGAATTCAATAAAAACACCCGGTGGGGCATAGTTGTATAGGCCATAAGGAATGCATTAAAATTGGTCCCACAATTTCCTCATCAAATTTCCCACGGAATGTAGTATGCCCCCCTACTACAAAGCGTTGAAGCTTATGTTTAAAGCAGGACTGCGGAGTCGGAGGAAAAATGATCGACTCCGACTCCGACTCCGACTCCAGGATTTTAAAACTTCCGACTCCGACTCCGACTCCCGACTCCTGCTTTTTTTTTATTATTATTATTTTTTTACCGAAATGTAAAGATTGAAAGACCCTAAACAAAGGTGGAAATATTAAATCCATTTTAAAAGTTTCATTTTTATTCATGGTCGTAGCCAGGACTCACTTTAGGGGGGGGGGTAGCAAGCTGGGGTATCCCAGTTGGAGGTCATGGGAGGTCATTGTGACCTCTCAAAAAGTCCAATTTTCTTAAGAATTCTCGCAGGTAATTTCGCCACATTTACCTTAATTCTCGGAGGTCACTGTGACCTCCCAAAAAGTTCATTTTCTCCAGAGCAAAAGACAAGTGCCGCTCTTGTCATTTGACTCCGTACAAAACTAATCCTTTTCGTGTTAAATGGCCAGACTTTATTTTAACACATTGCATTTTTGCTGCAAATATTTTTTATTCACTTGCATAAGCCCAAACATAGCAATTCGTTTCACAAAGCAGACCTGCCATTTTGAAGCCCTTTTTGATGATCCTAGATGCTTAGGATTTGGATATTGGACGCTGAAAATTTGTATTTGTTAGTTTCAACGATATGTTTTTGCCTCTATAAAATTTCATCCAAATCGGAGGTGGTCGGAGTCGGAGTCGGAGTCGACATGTTTTTCAGCGACTCCGACTCCGACTCCATTGGTCCAAAATCAGTCCGACTCCGACTCTTCGACTCCGACACCGCAGCCCTGGTTTAAAGCTGTCAAGTGACAAAAAAAAAAAAAAAAAAATGGTGTGCGTACTCATATGCTTTTTTTTTTTTTTTTTTGACAAAAAACTATTCGAAAATTGCGCTACATTTTATCCTATTCGATAAAAATGTGAAAAGAATTATTTTTAGGTTGCTTGAATAGCCTGATAAAGAAAAATATGTTTACTACGAATTCAAAAAAATCTGGTGTGAACGCCACACTACTTCATTAACGTTTAAACTCCATATATAAAATAGTGCCTTAGACTGAGCAAGATAACAATTCAAACATTTACACCGCCAGTTTGTCACGAATGAATGCAAAATAATGTTCTACAAAGATTAATTTTCTAAATGTTGCCGATTTTAACATCATTCATTGGATTTTTAGCGAAATGTCGCCAATAGCGCCAAATTGAACCCAAATTCAAAAAATATTTTTTTCGCCAAATTTGTCGCCAACTTGTCGATATGTCGCCATGCTGGCGTCAAATACTTGGCGACCAAAAGCTTGGCAATATATCACCTAGTTGTAGCGTCAATTCATATCACTTGAATCTGCATTGAAATTAACACTGATTTACACCAAAAAGAGGTAAAACTACCCATGGGGAACATTCGATTGCAACCACAAGGGGAGGTGCACAACTAGACCCTCCACAGAGAGCCTACATACGAAACTAGAAACTTCTACGGCATATAGTTTTTGAGTTATGCGATATACATACACACATACGCACATTCATGTGCACATACATACGTACATGCAGACGTTGCGAGAAAACTCGTCGTAATTAACTTGGGGATGGTCGAAAAGATTTTTCGGCTGGTTATATGTTGTTAGGTATACATATGCACGTGCCTGAGAGGTCGAAAAAACTATTCAACATTCATCCGGGGGTGAGCAAAATCAAAATTTAGACCCAAATTTGAGCGAATTTTTTTTTCGTGATCACAATACTTCCTTTACTACGTAAAAGGAAGTAAAAAAAAGGTTACATTGATCCACTTTTTTAGGGGGTACGTTGCTCATTGTTCTACTTGCTTTTGATGAGTACGGTCAAACTTGTCGTTTCAAAATTTTCAGGGGGAGGAGGCAAAGTTTTTAAAAAAATACTTAATACACTTTTCTGAGAAAAAACAGCATGCATACAAATTACATAGTTTCATAATATTTCTAAAATTCGGGAGCGGCCTAATCACCAAAATGAACGTTAAACTTCATAGACCATCCCACCCCACGTAGTTTTAAAAAGCAATTTTAAGCCATTGTATGATCTCTCAAAATAGTTATATTATAATTCTATATGCTTGTCCACTTATTCATGATTTTTAGTTACTCATTTCAAGCCACACACATGTATGAAAGTAATAAAAAAAATTTACTTCTGGAAATAAAAGTTGGGCAATATTTGATAAAAATTACCTGATATTACACATAGAATTAACTTTTTAAACTTAATAATATACTACTTAATATAATAACTACTTAATTTTAACACTATACATACATATTTCGTTTAAAATTATAATCTGCACTTTTGCAGTACTTATCTGTTCTTTTCAAACTCAATTTACATGTTTTATATGCTATAGTAAATTTCGATAGCAAATAAATTTCCTTTGTTTAGTTTCCCATAACTTCCTTTTCTTGTTTCTAAACAGGAACAAAATTGAAAGTAGTAGAAAAAACACAACGGGTGAGAGACAATTAAAAGTGATTATATCAGAAAACATATCATATTTTCTGTACAGTTTAGCAAGGAAAACAAATCTTTTCAGACACTACAGCTCCTATTTTGAAATTTTTACTAACAAATCACATTAAGAGACTTATTTTATGAAATGGAGAAAAGAGTTTTTACTCCTCAATTACGTTTTGATGAGGCAACAATACTTGCAAGTGACTTTTTTTTTTTACCGGAATACCTTTTGCGTCAAAATTGACAAGCTTTCCATTCCCCAAATATTCATTAAATTACCCATTGATAAAATTTGTACCTCAGAACCAGAACGACGTAAGTCCAAAAATGGCCATTTTCACTTTATTAGTGTATGTAGAATCATATTCTGCATCGACCCATGAGAACGGTATTCTACAAAACAAATTCCTTCCAATTATTTAGCAGCATTAAAAGAGCGCGAATCCCATCCTTTGCATGCATCCGGCAATCGTTTTCTCACTGAAAAGTTATAAAATTGGACTTACGTTAGTCTGGTTCTGAGGTAAAGAAATATGCCTAAAATTTCATTTGATCATGAATAATATTTACCAAAGATATTTTTTCCTATATCTTTAATAATTTTGCATTTTTCTGCACAATGACTACTTGTATGCCAAATTAATTCACATACATTATTTATTTATTATTATTATTATTATGCTTATCATCATCATATTAGTATTAAGAGCCGCATTGAACTGATTTGTTAACTTCCAATGAATTAATCCTAGATTTACAACTTGCCAACCATTTATTTTTCAAAAAAAAGAAGGGAGAGAGCCCCATACTGCCGTGCTAAGACGTTACCATCGAATTTCGATGGTAACGGCTAAGCGCAAAAGTGGTATATGCAGACGACCTTAAACTAAGATATTACTCTTTTAAGTTTTGCGTCCCCATGTATTTGATTTAGGAAACTTTTTTTTTTTTTTTTTTTGAAATTTAAAAAAAATACTTCCAGTTCTCAAATGACCATAAAACATTGTATTTGGGTAAAATACATCGCATAGAACAACCTGATACCCACCAATCACTAAATTTCGTTAAAAAGTGCAGATACGACTTTTGTGCTTAGCACGGTAGCATAGTCTTCGGAATGTATTTCTAAGCGTAAATGGGACATAATTTCGTCTCAAGTGAAAACTTATCATATTATTATTATTATTATTATTATTATTATTATTATTATTATTATTATTATTATTAAGTGCAGAAGTTCATCTCCCGTGAGCTCCCGCGCAAATCGAGCATTGATCTTTCCAAAAAATTTTATACTAGGGAAAAAAATGAAACGTTTCATGTCCGGAGAGAGTTCTGCTCGTTAAGAAAACAAATTCTTCCGCAAGATTAAAAAAAAAGAGAGAGAAGGAGCATTTATATCCTGTGGTTAGTTACAAGAAGTCACGCGGCAGTTGTTGCTTACTTTCGGAAAGCGTTACGTCAACGAGAGAGAGTACGACGCAATGAGAGAAAGACAGATCTTTTATAAACCGAGTGAATGAATATTATTTTTAACACGTATGAGATTACTCAACGTTCTCAGTGATGAGATGACGTAATAATCGAATGCGCTATCGGCGGAAAAACATCTATAATGGTTACGCCATTTTCATTTTAAAAGCAAAATGTATACTTCTTTGCCGGTGACTGAAAAAAATTGTTATTTAGCAAGATATTTTTCTGAATTAATTGAGCCTTGTAGGAATAGTCAGAACTGCGATAGTTAAGGAAAAGAGTTGAAATTGTATTGCCTTCTTTTCGTGTGACTTCCGTCTTCGATGATTACATCGATGTTTTCATCGATGTCGATGTTTTATATTTTGGAAAAACAATTCAGTAAAATATGTGATAAGAAAGCGACATCGATGGAAAAGCATTGATGCTTCAAAACATCGATGTTCAAAATTAAAAAAAATGATACATCAACACAATAACTAAGATGAACATCGTATTAAGTGTTAGTCATCGATTTTGAAACATCGATGACTAACACTTAAAACTAAAATAAAATCCTATTCAGTATTGCGTCGAAAATTACAAGTTAAAAATTCATCTTTGGTAAAAGTCGTTTTGAAGCAGAGGTCCCCGAATTGCGGTCCGCTGATAAAAAGGGGCCCGCGAGAATCTAAAATCTAGTCCATGGCAGCGGGCCGAATTTTAAATGCATAAATCATCCAATTCCTAATTATTATTTGGTATGTTTACTGTGATAATTTCTTGTATATTTATGTCTTGCGAGTTTCCAATTGCACATACAATGTTAAATGTAACATCAATTTTTAAAATACTCAAGGACATTAAGCAGTCCACACAACTCATGTATTCTGTCTTAATCAACAATTTTAAAAATTCTTTTAAATTTTTTTGTGATTTCTTTTATTGAAATAATACGCATAGTTAAGACTCTTAATAATAATAAAAGGAAGGGGATAAAAGCAAGAAAGCTAGATACATTTTGGAATGAGGGGGAAAAGATATTTGGGAATAGTCTTTAAGTGGCGAACTTTCAACTTCAGGAGCCCTCGACTATCCGTTTTCAAAAGATATATTTATGTGTGCATAACCCGTATTTTACCATTCGACAAAATTTGGAGTTTCATTCTGCAAATTTAGAATTTCCGCCTTGTCAAAAATATAAGCTCGGGGTGCCACTGACTGCTAGAATACAAGGTAGCGTGACCAGTGGCGCAGCCATAAAATTTTTCTGGGAGGGGATTTCAATATCAAAAATTATTGCTTTCTTTCTCATTAATTTTCTTACGCGAAAATATTCTTCACTATGTATTTAACCAAGCAGTTTCTATGGCTTATTGATTATTCACTTTTATCGCTTGATTGAAATAATTAAAAATTCGTATTAGTTTCATAATGACTTTACAACAATGAAAGGAGATTGTGGACGGTGCATTTGTCATTGCATTCATTTTAATCTTATGGGGGGGGGGGTGGTTTCGTGACATCATTTAAAACCTCCTCTTGAAATGCTTTAATGTCTTTATGTGCAATACAGCTAGGCAATTTAATCGTTTTTCCAAAATTTCTACACAGAAGCTCCAAATGCATGAAAAGAATGCCATAAGCCTTAAAGAGAAACATTTATTTTACTTTAAAAACTCGAAAAGTAAATGTAAATGAAAATCAAGATAATTCATAAAAAAATACAATATTTAAATAGTTTTTTTATTATTATTATTCAATTAAAATCAATGCGTTGGAGTTCTGGGAGGAAGATTTAACTGCTAAACCACTCCCAGGGCTGCGCAGATGAGCCTTACATTCATGTGACAAGGATACAAGAAAAAGTCTGATGAAACTTATGACATAAGGGATATAGAAACGGTGTACAGTTATAATAATCTAGAGCAAATCGTCGCGATTAACGGAAGCATTATGGAGCAAATTCACAGCAGAACTAAATGCCTCTGGAGAGCATTCCGAAGAAATGCCACTATATTTAGAGGCATTATTCTTCAAAACTTATGGACACACAAAGATCATAAGTTTAATATCAAGGGTTACGTTTAATCAAGAGTAGGGATGCACCGATTAATCGGCAGTACCGATTAATCGGCCATAATCGGCCACTTTGCAGATTATTAATAATCGGCAAAATCGGGCCTATTAATCGGCTAAAAAGTATTTTTCAGTTTTTATTCTTTAAAGCAGTGGTTCTCAACGGGGGCGATAGCGCCCCCCGGTGGCCGATGGGAAGATGCTGAGCGGCGGTGAACATATTTTGGGCAGTAGGGGGGCGGTGGATATATTTTAGGCGGTAAGGGGGCGATGGGTTTATTTTGAAATGTGTTTGCGAATTGAGCGGAAGAGGGAGGAAATCCTCTTTTCTTACTTAACCAAGGATGGCTATAAAATTTATTTGCTGGGATATCTCAGCCTGAACCCTGATCATTCCCTTTACGTTCTCAAAGATCAGTGGCAGAGCCTAGGTAAGGGGGGGGGGATAGAGGTCATGCCCCTCTCCATGAAGCAACAAAATTGTTTGTAGAAACCAACTGCAAGGACCTAAAATTGCGTTTTTCCAGAATTAATTTCAAAAATCTTCCGTCACCCCCATGAAATATTTCACTCTATGTAATGTAAAAGATAGTCTTAAAATTCGTACAATAGCAGTTCAATTTCAAAAAGTTTTTGATGGTCGGTCCCCACTTCAATAGTGTAACAGTCTAAAATAGCCAAAATTCTGTCCTTATGTATTCCATTTGAAAATTGTTAGGGGAAGAGCCATGACCCCCCCCCCTCTCCGCTCACCTAATTTACATAGCCAAAACTCCTTTCCCTCACATAACCGCACTTAGCTTACAATTTTGTTTTTAGACATTTCTGTTAAAGCGCTCTCAAAACCTTCATTCTCAAACACAGCCTAATGATTTAAAAAAATGATTATGAGAGGGAATCTTGAACTACCAGCCTTCTCTTTCAACAAACGTGACCAAAACGAGTTTAAAATTGCGCTTTTAGGAGGTTAGTCTAAAAAATTCTAGAAGAAAGCCACCGGACTTGGCCGACGTTTTGTGCCTTTAGAGCATCGCCCTAACAGCACCAGAGTACAATGAGAAAAAAAATTTCGTACAAAACTTCCCAACCGTTACCATTCCCTCAACATCAACAAAAATAATTTAAATTTAGATTTTTAAGACTTCAATTTCAGAGAACACCAGAATTAGCTCTGACCCCCTAATATGATTAAATTTAACCTTATTTTTGAATAGTTTGCCTTCAATTTTGAAAAATAATAATATGAGGGAGCTTTTTTCTCCTCGTTACTCAAAAAGAATTTATCTGAATTGAACTTATCTTAAAATGTATGATCTTGACTTATTTCATTTCTTTTCCTCCAATTAAAACTTGCAAGTCTTTGTAACACCTGAGAAAAATCGAAGGCCCGGCTTTGTTATTGCCCATCCGCAGTAAGTGCAATACCCGTATGTAATAAATGAGGGATTCGTATTGCATAGTTCTAAGTAAATAAGAACAACACAGTTCGGGATTGGACCGCTTGGGGAATTATTTGAAGGCAGTCTATTTTTCGAAATTTTCGGTTTTCAGATAAAAATGTTGAAAACAAAGTATTTTTATTTCAAACAGTTTTGTTCTTATTTACGTTCAAAATGGGTGACTCATTTAATGGAACGATTTTTGGCACTTGGTTGATTCTTTGACGTAGGTTTTTGGAGCAAAAAAATTTGCCCTTTTTTTTATATATAAAGTATAAAAAGCTTTTGAAGAGTAAGTTTTTTTACTCAATGGATATTTTCAACACTCTATTTGTTAAAAATTATTGAGTTAAACCTGTTAAAAAAAAAACTGCTTTACCTCCTCCCCCTCTTCCAGTTTTACGTCCGTACGTAAAGGAAGCGTTGAAAACATTTTCAGTTCTAAAGGGGGCGGTAGTTCTGAAAAGGTTGAGAACCACTGCTTTAAAGTATACTTTCACTAGGAAACTATGATGAATAATTTTATTAACAGTAATAATAATCCTCACAGTTGATACAAAGTTTTTTTTAAATAATTCTCCTACTTTGAATAAATATGTACATATAGACACTGATGCAACATTTTTCATGTGACGATAGTTTTCTCCTTAGCACAGTGCTTTCAGATAACCTCTAATTTTCAAAGAATAAAAGTATTGAATTAAATTGCTAATAATTACTAAAATACATGAATTAAAAGTACTCCAAAATTGGAGTGTTCACCACCCCTCCTTTGTGAGGAGTGTTCACCACCCCTCCTTTTTTAATAAATTTTTAATTCCAATTAACATAACTAACACTGTGTTAATAATATTATTGACACTAATATGAAAATTGGTTCTAAGAAATTCGATAAAATATTGAAATTATTTTGTGAAAACTAGGAAAATGGAGAAAGAAATGTCTTCTCCCAGAAATAAATTACTTACTATTTCTAAACTTGGAATTGAAAAGAGATAAAAAACAGTGATGGTAAAATTGGTAGTAGAAAAACAGTTATCCTTATCATTAATCGGCTCAGCCGATTAATCGGCCGATTATCAACAGTCGATTAATCGGTAATCGGCCAATAAGCTTATCGGTGCATCCCTAATCAGGAGTGTCCATCGCCTCCCAAGGGCGATGGCGCATCCCACCCCTCAAAATCCGCAGAACATTTTCCCCTCAAGAACGAGCTAAGAGAACGAGATCCTCCAAAAGAATTAAAAGCCCTCTAAAATCACTCCCCCCTCCCCCTTTGCACATTTCATTGGCCCAGTCTGCTCCATTAGCCCTCTCTTGTAACATCCCGTGTTAATATTCAACTACTTTCTTTCCAAAAATATCTTCAGTAAAGCGTCATAAATATGTGGAAGAAAAAAACAAATTCATTTTTGTCAACTTATGAAATGTATTTTTCATTTATTAAAAATATGTTATTAGTAATTATATATTGGTTGATTACGCATGCGCTAGAATTTTTTCCTTCCATTCCTAGATGGCAGCAGCAGCAGCTAGATTGTTTTTTATTCTCAGTTCTCCATCATTGAATTGCAAGCTCAATTAAAAGCACGGAGTAGGAGAGAAATGTTCTACGGATGCGCTAGTTTGAAAGTGGCAACGAATTCTCACCTGCCGCCAGAGGACGCTAGCTGAAACGCTCCCTATCTCCTACGGGAATCAATGTAAATGAAAATGATACTGAATCTGTCATCTTTTTAAATGCTGCTTTGGGAAAGAAAAAAAAAAATTTCAACTGGATTTTGGTGTAAACCAGTGGTTCTCAACGGGGGCGATACCGCCCCCCTGTGGGCGGTGGGAAGATGTTTAGGGGCGGTGAACATATTTTGGGCGGCAGGGGGGCGGTGGACATATTTTGGGCGGTAAGGGGGCGGTGGGTATATTTTGAAATGTGCATGTAAAGAACATGTTTCGGGCAGGGGCGGTAGGAAATCTTCTGATTTTATGTCGCTAAAGATAGCTTTAACATTTATTTCCTTGGGTTATCTCCCCAACCCTGATCTTTCTCCTAATGTCACGAAGGACAGCTTACAATTTGCCAACATCATTTAAATTTCAAAAAGGGTTTTTGAGGTGTGGGTGCCCCTTTCCATAGCGTAACTACCTAAAATAGCGAGAAAATGTATTTTATTCATGATACATTTGAAAAATTTTCGATTAAGGGAGAAAATTTCGAACTACTCGCCTCTTCTCCAATCGTGACTAAACAGAGCCTAAAATTGCGTTCTTACGAGGTCAGTTTCTAAAAATGTCTCGATGAGAGCCACCTGACTTGACAGACTCTTTGTGCAATGTGCAATTTAGGCATCTCCCTAGCAACACCAAAGATAACTAACAATCGCATTCTTCAGAGTTTAAGTTAGCATTTTTTATACTTCAATTTTAGAGAACTCTGGAAATAGCTCTGTCTCCCTAACATTGTTAAACTTCGCCTTAAAATAACTTCAGTTTTGAAAAATCATCATCATCATCATCTCTTTCTCTCTAATTAACGTTACCAAAAATTGCCTAAAATTGCGTCAATTTTAAATGTTTCACCTGGGGCGGAATCTGAACCAAAGTCTCAACATCACGAAAAATAGGATTTTAGAAACTGCATTTTTAAGACTTCGTTTTCCATATTAATTTCGGTCGATATCCTCAATATCTCACCTCCATCTCTACTCTGATGTCGCCAAAGGTATACTTATAGCGCTTGTTATCTTATCTGAAATTCGCAGCAATAAATTACTCAAAAAGAATTTCTTTGAAATTAACTTATCTTGTAATTTGTCAATTCAACTTATTTCAGTTTTTTATTTCAATTAAAACTTGATTTATAATCTTTAAATGTGACAGGTATGGGTCATAGTTTCAAGTCTTTGTCGCTCCTGGGAAAATTAGAAGGTCCGGCTTTGTTATTGTCCTTTCACAATAAAATCCTATATCCGTACGTAATTAATAGTTGATGTGTATTGCCTAGTTGCGAGTAAATAAGAACAACGCTGTGCACAATGTTTGGAATCGGAGTGGCCAAGGAACTATTTGAACGTAGTGTATTTTTAACCGACTTCAACAAAGGAGGAGGTTATCAATTCAAAGCTTGTTTTTTTTTTTTTTTTTTTTTTGTTTGTTCGCACATAACTTACGATCTACTGAACCGATTTGGACGATTTTTTTTTTAAATCGTTAGGGGATGGTGTAACTTAGGTACCATGTACTCATATGACGATATTTGTTCACTAGAAAAAAATTATTATGGAAAACAGTAAATTTCAAGTCATTTCCCCATTAAATGATTAAATTTTCAATTCATTGTTGCAAAAATTTTTGCCTCGCAACAGCAATATTAATAGTAATCATGATGAAAAATTTGAACCAAGGCTTAACTAAATCTAACATGAAACTCATTAGCGGTAACGTACGTAGTATGTGTTAAAATCTTATGAACAACGAGAAACTAGAATTGCTTTGAAATATAAATTAGGCAGGGATTCAAGTGAAACAGCACTGCGATCGCTTCGAATGCAATCGCTACTGGAAGTGAATTACATTATCATCAGCTTAACTTGGCACTGACGTCACTACGAGCGGAGCCAATAAGAGCTCACAAGCAGTCGGCCATCTCCTCTTATTCGCCAAGTAGGCTGTGACGTTTTATCTAGCTCGTTTTTCATAGGCAAACGTCACGATGAACGTTCTAATGTAATTCATTTCCAGTATCAAGAAACGTTCTAATGTAATTCATTTCCAGTAGCGATTGCAGTTTGCGATAGCCTGTTTCACTTGAATCCCTGCCTTAGTTGACAAACCGTTGTTTTTTAAATGGCTTTGATTAAGCTAGTATACAAATAAGTTAATAAGTACCAGAGAATAACAAAGATTTTTTTTTAGTGTCAATTAGAGCCGCTATATAGACAGGCCGACGCATCAAGATTAAGTTTCACCACTTTGGATCCAATTCCTTAACTTTTACTTTCAATTTTCATTGTTGTGGAGTAGGGTTACCGGAAAAAAGTTTTGGCACATTACTAAGCTTTGCCAAATCCACGTCCCGCTAATAATTGCTCACAGTGAAAATTTACCAAAACGCGATTACTGGCCAGAAAAGACAACCACTCAAACACACAAACACGTGCTGGATCCAAAGTGGTGAAACTTAATCTTGATGCGCCGGCTCGTATATATAGGGGCCTTAGTGTCAATCGTTTATAATTTTAGACACGTTGATAGTTTCTTCCTTTTTTTTCAGTTTATTTTATGGAGCATTTACTTAAGAAAATTAGCTGAAGTTCCGTAATGGAAACATTACCTTATTTCATAAGTACACTTACACTAAAAAGAATAAAATAAAATAATTTTGGAAAAAAATAGAACCGACTTCAGTTGGAAATTGCTCTAAAAAGTAAAAAATAATTTTTTTCTTTGAACACCATCGAAACTACTTTTAAACATAAGTTTTGAAGTCGGCGCAAAAACGGTAGGTCAAATGATATTTAACCATATTTTGCCAACATTTTTCAGAGAAACCATTGAAAATTAAAAGCAGAATATTTGTACCAGTACACGAATGTGTGGTAATGAATGAAATGTATGCGATGGCTTTTAAAGAACCTGGATCCATTAAAATGTATATAGTTGAATTATAGTTGCGTATGATTCTATACATTGTTTTTGCGCCTACTTCAAAACTTATGTTTAAAAGTAGTTTCGATGGTGTTCAAAGAAAAAAACTATTTTTTACTTTTTAGAGCAATTTCCAACTGAAGTCGGTTCTATTTTTTTCCAAAATTATTTTATTCAAAATATGTTTGTTTTCAAATAAAAATGTTGAAAACGGTGCATTTTTATTTCAAACCGTGTTCATTTACCTTAAAAATGGTTCACTCATTTAAGACCCTATTCATGGCACTTGGTTTCTTCTGACACAGCTTTCAGAGAGGGGAAAATACCCGCGTTTTCAAAAAATAATCTATAACGAAAAATAAAAAAAGCACAAGTTTTTTAACTTTATAGTCATTTTCCAACTATCTGTTTGGCTAAAATTATAGGGTTAAACCAGTCCAGAAAACGACTCCCACCCTCTTCCACGTCCACTTTTACGTCGTCCGTAAAGGGGGCGTTGAAACAATTTTCAATCCTAAAGGGGGCGGTAGCTGCAAAAAGGTTGAGAACCACTGGTGTAAACCATCGATTAACATTATGAACTAAATATGACTTTGATCCACCCCACTGAAATTTTGCCGTATTTTTTAAGAAAGATGTTTAATCGACGGCATCTAGCTACTTGCCAAATTTGACATATATGCGACTGTATGTGACATTTTCTTTGCATTTTACGATATAATTTTTGCTGAGAATCAGTTCTCTAAATTGTTGATAAATTAAGCATGAAGCAAAAAATTAATTATGTCAGAATTTAATTTTGTTATTAATTAAATATATTTAGTAGACAAAATAATTATTAGTTTAAATGTATTTATTAAATATATTTAGTTCATAATGTTAATCGATGGTTTGAGCAAAATTCCAATTAAAAAAAATATTCTTGCCAACAGCAGTCCTTTAAAATGACAGATTCTGTCAGATTTGGCAAGTTGGTAAGTGCATTCGATTAAACCTATTTCTCAAAGAATACGGCACCTATTTTCGTGGGATGAAATTCATATTTAATTCATAATGTCAATCGAAGATTTACACCAAAATCCAGTTGAAAAAAAAATTTTTTCTTCCCCATAACAGCATTTAAAAAGATGACAGATTCAGTATCATTTACATTGATTCCTGTAGGAGATAGGGAGCGTTTCAGCTAGCGTCCTCTGGCGGCGGGTGAGAATTCGTTGCCACTTTTAGATAGCAGAGATTTAGCTCCTCCTCTTTAATCTCCTTGATTAAAAGAATAAATGCTTTTAAAATGTTACTTAAAACCAGCATTTCTCAAAGAGTGGAACTCTTTTGTTCAGCAAAGCATTGTCATTAGTTGCACAAGAGTGTAAATTATACTTGTTAGTATTTTAACAAAAGTGTACTCTGTTTTCATCTTTTTATTAAAATCATTTATCTTTACGTTTTTTGGAAATTTCAACTATTTTTCTGCAAACTATACAAATTTAAGTTGCAAAGAGAACAAACTGAACTCACGACATCGACAAGTTTTCAAGTTGCAGCTAACTTTAAATTATTCCCAACAAACCTGAATAAAAATGAAAGGAGCAGTGTTTGTCTGAATTTTGCTTTTGGAGTCCTTCACACTCTATGTCACGCTTTGAGCAGAGCCCGATTAACCTCTGAAGTTAAGGGTAGCTTAGTCTCTTTTCAGGACCACCCGCCTTTTTTTTTTTTCGGTGTAATTCCCATCCTCTTGCATTGAAGCAAATCTTGCTGATGCTACAAAGCATTATTTCTAAACGCTGCCCAACAGAATTCAGATTAAAGTCTTTTACCAACCTCCCCTTCCCTCTAAAGTGTAGAATTTTTATATAGTTTCAGTGCATTCCTATAATTAGTAGTTAATTCAGTTTTATTACTTCACAGAATTAACAAAATATAAAAAGGACATTGTGGAAAAATTGGACCAAATCCGACTCTTAGAAATAGCCTGTAAGGGCTTGAGTAACTTTGGAAATGCGTTCAAGAGCAGAAAATATAGAATTTTCAATCAGAGGTTTTCAGTAATTTAGGATCCCCTGAAAATTGGAGAGAACTCAAGCTTCCCAAGCTTTTGGGGTAATCTGGCACTGGCTTTGAGGAAAGGATGGATACAAGGGAGGGGCGATGAGGACGATCGCTCCTCCCTTGGGGCACTCTACTACACCCGTAGTTTTTCGGTTTTGAAGTTCTAAAAATGCAATTTTGTATGAGTTTTAGTGAATTTGGGGGAAAAAGATTGGGGCTCACCCCCAGAAGTGTTTGAAAATTGAAGTCCAAAACCTTTGTGATCAATATTTGTAAACCAGTATGCACAGTAATAAGCAAGTAATAAAAATCAATCGCCCCACCCTTGAAAAATTTCTATATTCGCCCTTGCTTTGAGGCAGGGAGTAGGGGTCATGAAATTATTAGCGTTTGACATGGGAGGAGAAAAAGGGTAACAAAAAGTGTAGCCTCACATATTTTTTAAAAGAAAGTTCATAAGAAAAATACCGTCATTTGTGACAAAGGGGGAAGATAAGGTGAAGTGACACTTTGTGATACAGGGAGACAAGGGCGTAGCCAGGACTCACGTTAGGGGGCTGCAAGCAGTGGCACCCCAATAGGAGGTCACTGTGACTTCCCAAAAAGTTCTTATCCGATACAAATTGGCTGATGAAATATGAAAACAGTGAGACAGTATTGCAAGGCTGAATTTCTTTATTTTATTTGTTTATTTTTTATTTTTTTTTGTTTAATTAATTAATTTATTTATTTTCGTGATGCCTCACGTCTCTTTTGGTAGATATAGATAAGTATGCATTCTTGTATTTTATTTATTTATTTTTTAATCATTCAGTAAAGTTCTGAGTTTTATTTGGTTAGTTAAAAAAATTTCTCCTCAAAAACAGGCAAGCTTACTATCATTTTCTGAGAAGTAGATGGGTGAATATCAGGAAAAGTGCTAATTTAAGTCACAAATGAATTTCTCAAGTACTTTCAAATAAAAACCAAAAATGTTTCTTTTCCCATACAGTAAACTGCGTCGCACATACAATCCATCACAAAATTTTCCGGTTTTACTTTAATTTGTGAAAATAGAACTCTTTTTATTGCCTCAATGTCATGTCGGCAGCGCGTCACACATTTGAATCGCAAAGTTCAAAAAAATCCTGTGGATTATAAAACATCGCAGCAGAAACAAATACAAAAGGAAATAACGTGTTTCATGTTCATCTATGACGATTAACTCTTGTGTTTTATATAAAATGAATTTAGATCGATAAAAAAAAGCAATTTCTGCTTGTCACAAGTTTTCATAACATGACCAGTGAGCCAACTTCCGGATTGATAAAATCTAGACAAAACATTTTTTGTCGCCAAAAAATTACGCTGGGTGAAGCTCTAATATGTGATGTTTCAGTTCCGATAGAAAATTTTCACTTCGGCTGCATTGAATTACAGGTAAGATTTTTTCAATCTTGCCTTTTCTGTTTCTACCAAATGAAGTGTCATGTCGGCAGCGGAATTTAAGACACAAAATAAAGTAATTTTTCAATTTATTTTTGCATAATGGAAAAGAAACCTGTTATCATGGACATAATAAGGTGTTTTTATTTTCGAATCTTTAATTAGGGATGTTCAGGTATCATATTGCGGGAAATTTGTCATGTCGGCAGCGGTCATGTCGGCAGCGTCAAAGTAGAAGGTATTTGTTACGAAACTGAAGCGTGCGTTACTGCTGTTTTTTCTTCGAGTTATGAGTTTGTTGAGTTTTAAAGTTCCAAGGTAGATTCAAGTGCATCGTGTTTCCGGCCAAATTTTCCCATTTTAGCAGTTTATTCATTGTTTTTTAAATGCTTCAAAAACATTAATTTTTCTGCAAAATTTGAGTTTTCAAACAAAATTATTGCCTTTTTTCACCCTCTTTTCTTTTAAATCGATATTCAGACCTTCGTTCCTAACTACTGCACCCAAAAATATAATTTTGTTTTAAAATGGAAAACTTACGAACAGTTTAGTGAAAATCTCCCTCCCCCGCCAAACTCTGACTGTCTTGATCTAATTTCGTTTTTTAAGATTGTGTTAAGAATTTATTTTGTTTTCATTTTTAACTATTAACCTCATTATCTGTTTGAAAAAAACTTTGGTGCACTTATTTAGACTTTAACTAACATTTAATTAGTCTCTAAATTTATTTATAAAACTATAAAGCGTTCAGACTCTGAAAATATTATTATATTCTAAGTAAAAATTATTTTAATTTTAAACATAAAAGGTAGTTAAAGTGTTTACTTTTGTACACTAAGTGTAAAATCTGTAATATTTGTCAGTTCGGTATCATTCTCATCATGCCGGTAACGCTCAAAGACAACCCCCCTAAAAAGGGGGTAAATGTTCACTTTGACCATGCCCCGAATTTTTAAAAAATATTGTTACTAATGAGTATTTGAAATACCCAATTAATTTAATTTTCTGAGTATTTTTAAAAATTGAAATTTTCCATGGTCAAATTGGCACTTTTCCTGATATTCACCCAGATATAATAACGCAGTTTATATAAAGTTCCCAAAAATTAGCATAAAAGTCAAATAAATAAAATGGGAGGTCACAGTGACCTCCCATTGGCTTTGATCTAGGGAGGTGCTGCTGCGCCTCCCTGCACCCCCCTAGCTACTCCCTTGCAGGGAGAGGGGTTAAACATATGTTGAAGAAAAGTATGACATCATTTTTTAACAGTCCCTTTGCTCTTTTTAGAGTAGATAGGCTATCATATGAATAATGTGCATAATGTTTGTTTTTAAATTTATATTTTTGAAGGGTCATTAGCTTGATTCCTTATCAAAAAAGGTATTGTGAATCGGCAATAAACGAAATAAAATAAAGAATAATTTAGATCATTTTTTTTAATGAATGGTCCAGTTTATTATTATCATTGTAACTATTAAGTTGTGTAATTTGGTCATCTTGAACTCCTTAACGTTTGCACAAAGATGAAAAAATTGAAACAAAATAGTAACATTTTAGTTTTGGAATAAACTTTTTATTCTTATTTTTTCAGATTACAAACAAAAATGAAACCGAGACGCAGACAGGAAGAGAAATCAAACAAGACAGCGCACATTTTGTGATTCTATTATTGGTTCTGAATTTTTTTCATATTTTCTGCATAAAAATCAATTTCTATACTTTCTATGTAACGTAATAAATATGAAATTAAGAGTGTTGTTTCGTTTATTTCATTTAAAGCGTTTTGATACTATCTTCGTTCATATCACATCAAAATTAAGATATGAAAAGCAAATAACTCTTCAAAGCATTTCTTCAGGAACTATTTACGCCCTCTACCCCCACTCACTAATAAATTTATTTTTTTTTTATTATTATTTTATTTTATTTTAAATGCGTACTTGCTAAATGGTACCACATTAAGTTTCATCTATTAGGTAAAGGTGAAGCAAAGTACTATGTTCGAAAGATTAACATCTAATGACTAATAGTAGCAGAACACTTGTATTTTTCTCCTGGCTTTACCTAAACAGAAATAATAAAATTATTTACAAATAGTTGCATCACTGTTGCAGTGTATGACACTTAAGTTTCACGAACACTCTTCTTTTTTTCGCTCAAAAGGATTTTTTAATCGTTTTTCCCCTTCTCTTTTCGTTTTTCCCCTTCTCTTTTCGTTTTTCCTCTCCGTTCTGCTTCCTTTATTTCGTCAAAAACAGATTCTGTGCCCATTTATAACAGTGTTTCTTTCAGGCATCTCCCCGGGGGGGCACTGCCCCCCCGGGGGAAATCTCAGTTTGCACTAACACATATACACACAAAATAATAACAAAAGAAATAAATCAATTAAGTGAAAATAATAAATAAACAAACAAGTAAATATTAAATAAGTATAAAAATAAATGAAAGCTTCAAAATATATATCGTATTTGTGTGTGTGGGAGGGGGAGGTAATCAAAGATGGCCTGCAATTGTATCTTAGGAAGTCAGTTTCGGAAAAATACCAGGAAAGAATTTGCGAACCTTATCCTTTTTCCATTGACATCAAAAATCGCCTACAGTTGAGCTTTTTGTTTTAAAAA